>CAUYQG010257407.1:0-32369 GCA_963574415.1 Tarsius wallacei
GCTCCGTGAAGTTAGAGTTTGTGTCTAGCTGTCTTTTTTCCAAGGGATGGAGGATATGGGGGCATGGAGAGAAAGGAAAGAGAAGGGCCTAGAAGGTTTCTATCTCCCTATAATGCTCTCCCTTTTCTGGATAGGAGACTCTGGGGATGTCTTGGGAGTTCTGAGGGAGCCCTCGGTGGAAAGTCAGAAGGTCGGAAGGTTGGAGGGTCCTTGGGAAATAAGGCTGCCTAGGGTGGCTCCCTGCAGCCACACTCAGGGTGCTGGGCCAGGACCATGGTAACCTTGCTGGCCTGTGTCCTCCTCTGTCTAGCTCTGATGGTGTGGTTCGATTCTCTGCCTTTCTTATTTGGGGCAAAGGAGCCACTGTGTTTATTGGAAGGGCCTGGCTGTCGGGGCCTGGCTGTCAAAGCCTGCCCTCTGCTGTCTTTATGTGGCCCCAGGTGTGTTGTGTGAGCCTCAGGTGCCAGTTGGAAAAGGAGTGTGCAGGCCAAGCCCGAGGGCCAGGCCTGCAGGGACCTCCTGGGGTGCAGGCACCATGGGGGGATTGAAGCCCAGGCCATTCTTCCAGAACCAACCCAGCAAGGCATCTCTGCTGAATTTATCCTTTTCTTGCAAAATGTGCTTTTGTGCTATCTTCTCTAGGATACGGCATGGGATGCTCTAGCAGAAGATGGAGAAGCAGGGTCTTATTGTTGCAAAGATTTCAGTAGAAGCATCCTTTTCTTTCTAATTAATAATGGAGGAAAATGTCTTTTTTTTTTTTTTTTTTGAGTCGGAGTCTTACTCTGCTGCCCAGGCTGGAATGCAGTGGCATGCTCATGGCCACCACATCCTCGATCTGTTGGGCTTAGATGATCCTTCCGCCTCAGCCTTCCAAGTAGCTGGAACTACAGGCACGCGCTACCATGCCCGGCTAATTCTTTTTTTTATCATTTATTGTAGAGATGAGGTCTCACCAAGTTGCCTAGGTGGGTCTCGAACCCACAGGCTCAGGCAATCCACTTGCCTCAGTCTCCCAAAGTGCTGAGATTACAGGCTGAGCCGCCCAGCCCTCACATGATTTTTAAAAGATTTATTTTTATACTGTCAGCCTAGAACCAGTAGTGAGACCCAGTTATCATACAGACTATTTTAAGTTCCAAAACAGAGGAACAAGTGTCTCGCCTTTGTCTTTTGATTTCAAAGAGAAACGAGCACACAGTCTTTTTTCCTGACATGGTGGTAAAAACGTGGACATTAGGCCTGGATTCCACGCCTGCCTGCTCTTGTTGCCTAAGTAACCCCAGGACGCTTCGTGGACAACTCTGCCAAGGACCCCACCCATTTTGGAGCACCAGAGCTACCCTTCCCCATGTTGGCCATCGGGCCCAGGAGAGCCATGCATGCGTGTGCAGCCATCCTGGCTTTCCCAACTCCTGCCATGAGCCCTCTGAGGCGGTTAGCTCTTCCCTCTTGGTGTGTGCGGTTCTTTGTGTTCCACCTGCATGGGACTTGCAGGACGGCTGGGCTGTGACCCTTGTCACGAGCTCAGCTCTCGTCCTGATGAGCCACAGACAGAGACAGGAGGAAGACTTCAGCCAGGCCAGATCGTGTGTGTGTGAGTGTGTGAATAAAAGTCAGATATCACCAGCATAACCGTCTCTGTCTTTGGATGCCTTTGAGTCTGTGGCAGGCACCCTTTAGATAGGTCACAGTTGTAGACTTCCACGAGCGCTTGAGGAGTGGGAGGGAATATTATGTTTCTTTTTCAGTCTACCCTGATTTATTTGGGTACCTGCATGTTTTATTTCAGGCTGTTTTAGAAGATCTCAGGATATCATATTTTATTGGATTCCTCTTTGGAATACTTTTTATCTGAAAGCTAAACTTTAAAAACCTTATCAGTTAATCATCTTTATGCTAAAGCAAGCCTATTGTTGATAAGAAAGGGAAATATGAAATCAACTTAAAGATTAAAAAAGCAACTTTATAAACATTTTTGTCAAGGATAAAACAGTGTCTTTTTTTTTTCCTAACAGAAACCCCAGAAGTCACAGAAGACCAGCGCCAGTTTAATTCTTTGAGTTCTGAAGACCCTCCAAACAGGTATTCCAACAATCTTACCCTTACGTTCTGAACTCAGGCCTTCTTCCTGTGTCCTCAGACACGATGGTCCTCACATGCTGTCTCCTGGTTTTTGGTCAGTGGTCCTCAGTACTCCTGCAGGTGGAGCTGTCTTATCTTTTTCCCTGCCTCAGGTCCCTCCCAGGAGACACAGGCAAGGGGGCTGCCACGTGTCCTCAGGGTCTGCAGAAGCTGCGTCAGGATACAAGGACTGAGTCTACTTTCAGGAGTAGCGATGTGTCAGCCACTCTTGGCCACAAGTCCTCGGCCTGTTAGTTTTTGCCTCCTGTTATCTTTCCCTTTGGTCATCAAGGTGTGGCCCTTGGAAGGGCTAAAGCATCCCAGTGGGAAATTCTTTACGAGATGACTAGCATATGGGGAGCAGGACTCACTTGACGAGACTTTCCCCACAGTTTAGATACGTCACCAACTGGATCCAGTTGGGACCCGTTATTAGAAATTAAAAACATAGAATTAAGAATTAGTGGTGCCATCATGTTATCAATGGCGATCTAAAACTTGCTGTGAAAAATGTGTCCGTTGAAAGGGTGAATTTATTTGAAGAAAAAGAATAGAGAATGTAGTGTGATGATAACCTAAGAGGATTTCCACCTTTTTTTTTTTAACATATTGACATTTTTTAAACATATGGAAGCATTCATGAATAGTTTAAAATACTATTCATATTTGCTTCAGATTTTCTTTTACCTTTTTGGGGTAACTTTTTGTTTTGTTGTAATTTCAAATGTAAAGAGCACAAGAATACTCCTTTTTTGGGTGATGAATTTTCTGGCTGAGCAGGGCCCATGTCCTAATTTCGCATGTTGGGTGCATCCTCGAGAGTCATTACCTGGACATTCATTCTTTTCCTTTATCCTTGAAATATTGCAGGCATTTCAGGGCTTGTTGGAATTTTTAGCAGAAAAAAGGTCATAAGAGAGAGAGACAGTGCTCTGTGTGTGTTGTCACGCAGCCCCATGTTAATGCTTTTTCCCTATGAGGGTTTCCAGCCGTCCCATGCGTCTCTCTGGATGGTCACTCTGTTGCCAGTCTGTGCCTTCCAATTAGCGTTTTTATGCCACGGTTCGGTTCAGCCTTGCATAATGCTCCCAGCAGGGTGCGGGCGTCGGGAGGTCTGATCGCTGCTGGTCACCCTTGTCAGCAGCTGTGCCTGTCACGGGCGACGCTCAATTTGTGCAACGAGTCTGATCTTGTCATTCTTCCAAGTAGAGCATTCCCACAGCTGCCCCTTGCATGCAGGATGAAACCCAAGTCCCTGTGTGTGCAGACTCTAGGATTTGGCCCTGTGACCAACACCCTGTGAGCAGACCACCATCTTTATTTTGGATGGTCTTGTGTCTCTTTCTCCCACTGACTTGTTACTGGAGGTGGAAAAAGCCCATGTTTCACTGGGGCATGCATCCACAGTCCAGCATCTTGTGTGGCACTAAGTGGCCTACAAAGAGCCAATTAAAAGCCTGAGAACAGTTCAGGCCTTCTGGAACAGGGGCCATATTCCTGTTGTCTCAGATACCATGCCGTGCTCTTTCACAAGTGCTTATTTATAGAGTTATGAAGAAAAACTTGGACTTTGGATTTCCTGTAATAACATCTGGGGAAATATGCAGTTCCCATGTGTAGTAGTATGTATATATTTATATATTTACATGCTAGGGACATCTTGCAACCTGATGATGGGAATGTTTCTCGATGTTCTGACTCTGTGGTTTATTTTCTTCAAGTGAAGATCAAGTCCCTAAAGAAGACAGCGCCTTGGCCCGATGGGTTGCAGATCCCGCCAACACAGCCTGGATGGAGAGTGAGTCTGCCGACCGCCAGGAGCCCGATCCCACCGCGCTTCCGCAGACTCACCTGTGGGGACAGTGTTCACTGCCTCATGTCCCAGAGCAGTCCAGAACCTTAAAAATATATTAATCTACTTAAAAGAGTAACAGAACATGGCTGTTACTTCATTTCCGTCCGAGGACTGCCCCTTCCTGTCTCTTCTAGCACAGGCTTTGTTCTTGTGGTAACACTTGTGGAGTTGGGGACAGATGTTCTACTTTGCAGCCACAGTCTCCTTTTACCACCAAGGCACTACCACGGCAGTCCTGCTGGCAGGCCCCAGCTATGCCTTGTCACCCACCCTTGTTAAGGAGGGCTGGGTGGGTGTTGGGCCAACCTACCTTCACATGGCGTCAGAGCTTCTGTTTCTCCAGTGGCTTAAAAGGCTGACATATTTTTAGTTAGATTTCCTTTTTTTATTTTTTAATGGAAAAGTGGAGCTTACTTTTCTAATTGCGCATTTTATTATTCACTGGCTTCCCAATTTGTGTAATTGTTTTATATGATCAACTTACAAGGTAGAACCATCTTAGTTATCTTCTAATTATTAAATTATCTCCTAGAGGGTTTCATTCTGGTTTTAATTATGACTTGTCAAAACAAAGATCTTAGTGTAATTAGGTGATTCTGCTAGGAACCTATTAAATCAGGATCATTACAGGATTAAATTATTGTCTTGCTGTTTGCTAGCAATTTTATTTTTAAAGTAAAATTTGAATTTCTCTCATTACTCATTTTTGTTATCCAGATGACAGTTAATTAGAATGACTGTATTTGAAAGTAAGCTCTGTCATCTAGCAGTTCCTCAACATTTTATAACAGGAATAGACATATTTACTGTAGTTGCAGTGAGTAAATATTACTAAAAGAAAATGAGCATCTGTAACAGTGGACCTGGGCCACAGTGACAGATAAGGACTTTTCCTTTCTCTTGGTAGTGCAGGGACAGTAACAGTGGCTGAGTGTCAGGGAAGGCTCAAGTCACCTATCCCATCTTCTTCCTTTGCTGCTTGATAAGTAGTGACCTTCATGGCTTTCAATGTAGTAATGTGCTGTAGTTTGGATGTTTCTTTGCGGGGAGGGTGCCCCTAACAAAATGCATACTTTGGAACCTAAGTTTGAAGGTCTTTATGTGAAACAGATTTTCATATGAAGCATGTAACTCTTACAGATTTTAAATAAATTTCATTGCTATGTGGGTGTCTTACTATTTTGCCCATGGAGCCTCACTTCTGTTTAACAAAATTGTGCTAGGAGTGATAACTCACATCTGTAATCCCAGCACTCTGGGAGGTTGATATGGAAGGATTGCTTGAACTCAGGAGTTTGAGATCAGCCTTGGCAACATAGTGAGACCTTGTCTCTACAAAAAGTGCAAAAATTAGCTGGGTGTGGTGGTGCACATCTGTAGTCCCAGCTACTTGGAAGGCTGAGGCGGAAGGCTCTCCTGAGTCCAGGAGGTTGAGGTTGCAGTGAGCCATGATTGTATCACTGAACTTCAACCTGGGTGACAGAGTGAGACCCTGTTTCAAAAACAAGCAAACAAAAAACCAAAAACCAAAACAAACTAAAAAGCTAAAACAAAAAAAGGAAACTGTTACAATTTCTCAGAATACTAGTGTTTCACATAATACAGTCTGAGAAACTTTAGCCTATGCAAGTAACGTTTTTTTACTTGGACATGGCTGTTTTTCACCTTTAGTGGTACAAATGTTTAGAGTTATTGGTTTATTGTAATGGTTTTCCACCAACCAGTTGTCCTTTTGTTTCTGAAACTCTGTATACCACCTTTGTGTTTTTTGTATATCAGACTACATAAACTTCAGAGTGTTCATAAGAGAGTCTTATAGAAATGTGTAACTGAACTCCTCTTAGTAACGTTTTGCAATAGACCCGTTTAGGGCAATATCCTTCATTTCCCTAAAAGTAGTGCTTATGCTTTGGTAAGGTCATTACCCACCCTTATAAGCTAACTTTTTCACTAATAATCATTCTCATCATAATGATTCACAGTCAGTCATTTTCAGTAATAGTCATAGCATCGTAGGAGACTATGGCCCTAGATGGTTTAAATTGCACTCAGTTGGTATTGGTCAGTATTTAAAGTTTTCCTCTCCTTTTGTTCCAGATCCAGAAGAAGCAATTTATGATGATGTTCCAAGAGAAAACTCAGACTCTGAACCAGGTTTGATTTTGTCTGGAATTCAGTTTTAGGAGACTCAGTTTAGCCGTCTTTTCCTCTGGGTGTAAAAAATGCCCAGTGTCTGCATGAGCCCTAGATGGACAACCTATATGTTTTCTATAGCCATGTTTTTTATATGTTATTTTGTGGCTCATTGGTATCATGGTAGAATATTGGTATGTGTGCACGTGTGTGTGTATTTATATTACAGGGCTTAAAAAAGGGCAGTTACCTTAATTACCCCAAGGAAACAGATAGAGTTAAAGATATGGGAAATATGACCACAGAGGTAAGAAATGAGGCTGAAAAGTACCAACGTATATCTAATAAATGATATAAATGAAAAAATAACAGAGACATCTTACCAGGAAAAGCTAAGAGTCTGATAAATAATTACTAAGAGTTTTCTAGAATTAAAGACATAAATTTTCAGATTTTAGAAATGCAGATTCAAAGCAGGATTACTTCTATGTCAATCCATACAAATACAGTCGAAACGCAGAGGACCAAGTCCACAGTGAAACTCTTGAAAGCAACAGGGAGAAAACATAGGTTCCCACGAAGGAACTGCAGTTAGGGAAGAATAGCCGACTTCTGGGCTGGTGGAGACTACAGGACCATGTGCTCAAAATATGAGGGAAAGGGGCCACTTCTGCCAGATGGCCATCAGCCAGAGCCCAGTCCTTCAGAGAAAGGGAGAGGTGATATCAGACAGAGACTGGGGGAGACTCCTTACTCGTGGACTCCAAAGAATATTTAATGTTATTCTTCCAGGAAAAGTGCACTGAACCTAGCTGGCAGTGATGGAAGGCAAGAAAGGACCATGAGCAAATGAAGTGAGAAGTGTTTAAAAAATCCACATGAGCATTGATTAAGACAGCACCAGTAGAATTGATTCATTTTAAGGTGGCACTAACCACTAGACAGGGATGACTGGATGGGAGGGTGACGGAGGACAGAAACAGATTATTTAGCTTGCAAACCAGTGAACAAAACCCCATCTGGTACAAAGCAACAATATATAAAAGAAGAAAGCATTACAAATCATAGGAAAAGAGATTGCAAAATAAGTCTAAATATATTGGTACTTACAGTGAATATAAATTGGATCCAATTGCCAGTAAAAGAAACCTCAGATTGGATGAAATAGCAAAGCTAGCCATAAATTCTTATGATTCGTAAGGGTAAAAAAATATATAAGTAGATAGATGGAAAAAAAAATACGATGCCATTCTACCCAGAATATCACCAGTATGAGTATAGTAACATATTAAGCATGAAGCCATAAAGCAAGGAATAATTCAGGTGGTAAATAACAACTCTAAGCTTGTGTGGACCTGCCAGCATAGTCTTAAGATGTACAAAGCAAAATATATAACACAGATTTAATCAGAAATATGTAAACACACAACTGGAGGGGAAAGCTGTCTCTGCTTTCTCTGCTATTGATGCATACCATACATAGAATTAGTAAACTAAAGAAAGTTAGAACAACATATATAAAGCCCTGAAGCAAATAGTTCCAGAATATGTAATTTTTCAAACATATTGAATATAAAAAAATTAACTATAAAGTGTGCCTCAAGGCAAATATTAATAAATGCCAAATAATTGATATTCAGACCTCATTTTCTGATAACAGTTGAATAAAATCAGCAAAAAACATTTAGACATTAAAAAATCACACGACTATATAACTCATGGTCAAAAATGAAAACAGAATGGAAATTAGAAAACATTTGAGCTGGGCGCGGTGGCTCATCCTGTAATGCCAGCACTGTGGGAAACTGAGGCAAGAGGATTGCCTGAGCCTGTGGGTTCGAGACCAGCCTGGGCAACTTGGTGAGACCTCCTCTCTACAATAAATCACACAAAAAAATTAACTGGGAGTGGTGGTGTGCATCTGTAGTTCCAGCTACTTGGAAGGCTGAGGGGGAAGGATCGCCTAATCCCAGCAGATGATCAAGGCTGCGGTGGCCATGAGCATGCCACTGTACTTTAGCCTGGGGGACAGAGTAAGACTCCAACTCAAAAAAAAAAAAAAAAAGAAAACATTTGATTTGAATAATAATGAAAAACATTACATGAAAACTTACGGGATAGGTTTTAAAAAATAAAGAATTATAGGCATAATGGCATATGTTAAAAAATACTGAAAAATAATGAATTTGGTAGCCAACTCAGTTACCTAAAATGTCAGCAGAGTAAATTCAAAGACAATGGAAGAGGGGAAATAATGATAAGGACAATAATGATGAAATAGAAAACCGAGGAACAACAGATTATCATGTACCAGGTATAGTGTGCACTAGTGGAGTGATAGTTACACTGAAGAGCCTGACTTCTTCATCACTATATAGTGCATCCGTGTAACCAAAAAAAATCTGTACCCCTATGGCTATTGGAAAAATAAGAAAAGAATCTTAAAGAAACAAAGTCTCAACAAAATCAAAAGGTGGTTCTTTGAAAATAATACAAATATAAACGAGCCTCTGGTATAAGGAAGAAAAAGAGAAGGATGGAGGAAGGAAGGAAGGAAAAAGTTGATCAAGAGGATATAACTGCAGTAGAAATTTATAAAAGCCATAAGAAGATTCTAGAAATAACTTTATATCAATACATTTAAAACCCAGACAAAATAAAAAGTTTCCTTGAAGAATCAGCTGTACTCAGAACAGAAGACATTAATAAGTCCATAGTGACCCAAGATACTGAATCAGCTGCTTAGTTAACATGTAGAACAGCCTTCCAAACCCAGTTGTCATCACATTGGGCTTTGCTGAGCCTTCAGGGAGTAGATGGCCACTCTGTTAACCCTGCTAGCTGGTGAACAGGAGATGCCAGGATGCACTGTGATTGCTCTGTTGTGTTAGTATCACCTTGTAAAACGCCCTCCCCCGAAAGGGGTGATGCTGAGTATCCCCCCAAAATGTAGGAAATCGAGTCCAGCAGTATCTCATCAGACAAGCAGGGTCCATCCTCACCTTCCATTTGTCTCAGGAGATCAAGGAGGCTCTTTAAGGTGATTTCCCAGAGCCTGACCGACAGAGGCCATATGCTTATCTCAGTGTGTGTTTAGAAAGCACTTGATGAGATTGAGGCCATTTGATGTTTAAAAATCATAATAGAAGGAAGCTTTCTTAGCCTAATAAAGGATATGTTCTTCAGACCCACAGCAAACATGCTTACTGTTGAGTTGAAAGCATTTACTAATTTATTCATTCTCCAGATGCTTTGTGAGCTTCCCGCCGTGTCCTTGGCAGTGGTGTGAGTTTCTCCAGTTGCACATCCAAGTGGGCCACTGGCTCATGAGTGTCACCACTTCTGTGGGCTGAATGACTGGGTTCCCCCACGATTACTGTGGTGAAATCCTCACCCCTAAGGTGCTGGTACTACTAGGAGATGGGGCCTTTGGGAGGTAATGCGGTCATGGGGGTAGAGCCTCATGGTGGGATTCATGCCCTCACAAAATAGGCATAAGGGCGCATTTTTCACCTTCTACCTCATGAGGGCATAGCAAGAAAACAGCCCTCTATCAATGGGGAAGCAGGCCTGACCAGACACGGCCCTGCCAGTGTCTGAGCACATTGAGACAGTGTGCTCACACTAGCTCAGTAAGACTCAGGTGTTCTTCAAGACTGTACCACCATGACACTCAGGAGGCAAAGAACGTTGGTGGGAGGGGGCCACAGTTAGGGCTGCACAGCCTGCAGCTCCAGGTAGGGAGGTGTCTTGGCTGAGCCTGGAGGACTGTGAAGACCAAGATGTTTGGAAAATGCGAAAAAGACACGTAAAGATGTTTGGCTTTTGTGGCATGAAAGTTTGGGGAAAATTTGTAGGATCCTTGAGCAGACTTTCCTGCCCTAAGCAATAAGGAGAAAAGGGGAGGTATTTAGGTAATGGTTAACTGTTCACGTGTGGTTGTGAAGACACACATGCGTCACACATTGCAAGTGGGATCTGCCCTAGAGTAGGACCCTTGGTTGGGTCCCAGGAGCCTTAATGAGGTGCTAAAGGAACTAGATTTATCGATTAGAGTTTTGCCAACTGCTGTGGTGGACTTAAAAAATGTAGCCCCAGCTCTCAAAGGGCTTAACATCTGACTGAGGTGAAAGAGGTAACATGTAAGAAAACATTTATGTACTGACTTGTATTGTGTAGACTGGAAGAGCTGGAAGTCCAGAGACAGACCCAAGGAGGGAGGAAGGTGGAGGCTCCAAGATGGGCTGGGCAGGTCAGCACAGACACAACTGGGCTCTTGCTTGTGGCGCTGCTCGGAACTCTAGTTGGTGGCAGAAGCGCCAGGCTCTTCTGCTTGCGGCTCTCAGGGTGATTCTCAGCCCCATTTCAGGCAGCTGTGGAGGATGTGTCCCGTTCACTCTCCAAGTTGAGTTGCCGCATCTGCTGAGCAGTCTCCATGGTGGCCATTGCTCTGTGACCAAGGACACCCCGGGGAACCTACTCTAGCTGCTGGGTAGCAAGTTTGCTTTTAGACATTTCATGGTTTCACCAGGATGGCATGTACCCTTCAGAGCTCTCACTGAGAAATGTATTGGCTCTGCTTTGTGTTCAGTGGGGAAATATTACAAGGCTAGTCTCCTTTTCGGTGGAAGCAAATGTTGGTTTATGAATGCCACTGTAGTTACTGAGCTTGTTCTTCATCCTAAAGAATATATTCATCAATGCTTAATTACTGAGGATTTTTAAGGCTGAGTTTTACTATAGTGAATTAATTGTGGATGTATAAGGAATACATTTATTGTGTTTAAGGCATGGAAATGCCATCTTCCATATAACTTTGTACTATCGGTAAATGATCACTTAAGCAGAAATTATTCTTAAGAGGCCATTTATGCCTGTGGCACTTCAGGTAAAACAAACATTTATGCTGTGTGATTGATAAGTGGTAGCAATTAGACACCGATATTCTGGGAGTGTGAAGGACATCATTTTCATTCTCTAAGTCTTGTTAGGCAGCACAGCATTGAAAAGAAAAGACTGTGTGCATTTTCTTGGCTCCTTTTAGTCAGGGCATGTCAAAAATGCCCTCTCTTGCATTGAGGCCTTTGTGTGTTTAGAGGAAGCATGCTAGCTGTGGATATCCACTCTTTGCTTGTTACAGGAGTGCAGAGTGGCCCACAAGGCAGCTCAGCACCGTCTGATTCACATTTGCAGAATATGGACTGTGAAATGAAAGACATGCATCTTGTCCTTGTGATTTTAAAATAAGGATCCTTTGTCATTGTATCTGGTAGCATAAGTGTGATGTATTCCTCACTAATTCTGAAACCACTAATTGATGAAGTCACTTAAATATAACAATTGTTTATTTATTTAAAAGTTTTATTAGACCATTTTTAGCACAAAAGCAAAATTTGCAGGTGTTTGAAGTGAGCTTCACTTGTGCTATTTGAGTATCTCTATCATCTGTCTGCTTGTCTGCCCATCCATCCACTCATCCACCCATCCATCATCTATATCATCCGTCTGTCTGCCTACCTTCTTATTATCTATTTATCAGTTATCTATTATCTGCCTAATTTTTAAAACAAATATACATTTTTTTAAAATAAAGAAAGACTTTCTGGCCGGGCTCGGTGACTCAGCCTATAATCCCAGCACTTTGGGAGGTGGAGGCGAGTGGATTTTCTGAACCCATGGGTTCAAGACCAGCCTGGGCACCTTGGTGAGACCTTGTCTCCACAATAAATAAAAAATTATCCAGGTGTGTTAGTGCATGCCTGTAGTTCCGGCTACTTGGAAGGCTGAGGGGGAAGAATCGCCAGAGCCCAACAGGTTGACACTGGATGGCCGTGAGTATGCCACTGCACTCCAGCCTGGGCGACAGAGTGAGACTCCAACTCAAAAAAGAAAAGAAAAGAAAGATTTTCCTTCATGGACAGTTCTCTGTGGCCAAGAAATTAGTTGGTGTCATTGTGGATTCTTAACAGGCCAGTGGTTCTCAGAGTACAGATGGGGTCAGGCAATTCTCAGAATCTTAAGTCTTCCCAGCATGGGCCACATGGGGTTGGAGGACTTCGTTTGCACCTCCCAACCAAGCGTCAGGGGTGTGTGTTGTCCTCTGAAGTGTTTCCATGTGCTCTGCCCCAAAGCGAGATGATTGGGTAAAACAGCAGACAAGCACAAAACCGTCAGTGGTGAGTTCTAAAGCTTGATTTTCCCTTCCCTTTGGAATTTATGCATTCAGATGAAATGATTTATGATGATGTTGAGAATGGAGAAGAAGGTGGAAACAGCTCTCTGGAGTATGGATGGAGTTCAAGTGAGTTTGAAAGTTATGAAGAGCAGAGTGACTCGGAGTGCAAGAATGGGATTCCCAGGTCCTTCCTGCGCAGCAACCACAAAAAGCAAGTACGTTCTGGCTACGTGTGAGGGGCAGTGTACGTCTGTTCACGGGGGCCTGAACCTCTGAAATACGACTGTGGTCCTCATGATCCTTGAGAATGGCTTATTAAGATGTCGTTTGGGGGAAGCATGATATGTTGGAAGAGGGGAAGATGTGTCTTCTTTCACACAGAGAGTATAATTGGCCGGGCTTGGTGGCTCAGCCTGTAATCCCACGCTTTGGGAGGCCAAGGTGAGTGGATTGCCTGAGCCCGCGGGTTCGAGACCCGCCTGGGCAACTTGGCGGGACCTCATCTCTACAATAAATCAAAAAATTAGCTGGGTGTGGTAGCATGCACCTGTAGTTCCAGCTACTTAGAAGACTGAGGCAGAAGGATTGCCGGAGCCCAGCAGGTCAAGGCTGCGGTGGCCAGAAGTGGCCATTGCACTCCAGTCTGGGCGACAGAGTGAGACTCCAACTCAAAAAAAAAAAAAAAAATAGAAAGTATAATCATGGATGGACTGGAAAATTAAACTTTTATAAACCCAATCACTTAAAAGTTCTTCAGTGAAGACTGGGCACAGTGGCTTATGTCTGTAAGCATAAGCACAGCACTTTGGGAGGCCCAGGTAGGGATTGCTTGAGCACTGGAGTTCAAGACCACCAGCCTGGGCAACATAGTGAGACCTTGTCTCAACGCATAATAAAACAATTAGCTGGGGGTGGTGGCACACACATGTAGTCCTAACTACTCAGGAGGCTGAGGTGGAAGGATCGCCTGAGCCCAGGAGGTTGAGGCTGCCATAAGTCGTGATCATGCCACTGCACTCCAGCCTGGGTGACAGAGTGAGACTCAGGCTCAAAAAAAAGTTCCTAAGTGAGCTCACCACTTTGACTGTTTTAAGAAGGCAAAGAATCATCTCTGGGTTGTTTGTGTTGTAGAATGTTGTGAGTGCTGCACTCAGTGCCTTCTGCACAGTCACTGCTACAGAGCACACTGAGTGGCTGGAGTCGGGTTCCCTGGGACTCAGTGCAGCTGCACTTTGCTTTAAGTGATGTTTTGAACTCAGTCTTTTCAACACGAGCAGAAAGATGCGAAAAAAAGGATGTTAAAAAATGATGTTAAAGGACACATCTTCCAAGCCTCCCCGTGATGATCCTTTCTTAAAAGGAAGTTTTACTTTACTTTTGTTTGGTGGGAAAGTCTTGAGATTAGGGTCCCAGGAGAAGCTGCAGGGCTTTAAGGAGTGTGTCCTGGGGTTGGGAGTATGAGAGGCATACACTTGGGAGCCATTGTGTCGTGGCAGGTCACCATTGCAGCTCTCAGGTTTCATTGGCACCTAGTGTGCCATGTGGTTTTTGTTGGTGGGTTTCTTCTGGCTGTTTGTAGAAGGGTCAGTCTGCACTGGTCTACAGTGACGTCCTCATATTTTCTGTGTGAGGTCAGTTTGCAAGTCACATGCAGTTCTTGTTTGAGGCTGGCCAGTCCCGTGTTGTTATTGATGCATTTGGTGACCTGACACCTGCTATGGTGACAGTTTTACCCCTCCGCATCCCCCGTGTCCCCAATAACCAGAGACTACATTCTTGGACGCAGCCGCCATGTCCCCGTGGTTTACAAGTGATTATGGGTTGCTTAGAATTCTCATATCCCATGAACTTGTTTTATGAAGTTCAGGAAGAACCTACCAATTTGTGGTGGTCACCTCACTTGCCCAATATTATTGACAAGCTTCTTCCAGAAATTTAGATCTTTTCTGTTTCCAGAATTATTATAACTGAGATTTACTCAACAAATGGAGCTGTGATTGCAGTTTTTAATGGAGCTAATACACAATTCAGATGATATTTGACTTGATACAGCCTAGTCACTCTTAATTGAAACATTTTGGAAGAGTGCTGGGCGCTGATTTCAGCAGGTCGAGTGCTCTGTGGACGTCTCTGGTTGGAGCACTCTTAAGTTTTGTCTTCATGGTGGACTGTAGGCAGACAGCGCTGGTGTCAGGTGCTGGATCACCACTATTAAAGGAGGTTCTGCTCTCCTTGCCTCAGACCAGACCGTCACTTCCCAGGAGCCACCTGCTGTGCCTGGATACATTGCTGGTGCAGCAGCCTCCCCTGCTAGGAGAGGAGAGGCGGGGCTAGACTTGGTGGATGCTGGCTGCAGGGAGCAGCAGGGTGCACAGAGCTCTGCATGTCTGCCTTCCCCGTGTATCCATGTCACCAGCACAGCATCCTGGCTGGGGGTGGGAGCCCCATGTGGGTGAGGCCTGTCCAGAATGGATGTCCACAAGCACCACCATGTTCTCTCATCAAGCAGTCACACTTAAAAGCTACTAAGATAAATTGCGGTGTTAAAGTCACCTCAAAAACAGCTGCTTGTCTTTGTTAAAAAGCGTCCTTGATGTGAGAAGTGCTCCCCCAGGGGCAATGGGGCCTGGACTGTGTATGTCTGAGGGTCTGTGACCACGTGGAGAAAGGTCTACCAAGCCCCACCTGCCCCATCCATTGGAGAGAACGTTAGTTGGTTTGGAAACTTAGAAATGGATGCTGCTGCCCGGGTGTTCCCCTGTAGTGCAGTCTTGGGCACGAGTATCTTTTGCTTGGGTGCTGACATAGAAGACTTTTACGTGTATTTTATACATTTGATCATTTTCCCGCCTCTGCATGTAAATGAATGATGCTACCCCAGTATTTTTGTGCATCACCTGCTCTTGTTTGGTGTGGCAGCGGCGCCAGGCCGGCTCATCTGCAGCAGGCCTGTCTTGATAGGATGTCTGGCTCGCAAGACCGGCCGGGCTAGTGATAGGTTCTCATGTGGCATGGGTCCCAGAGCCCTACATGGGGAGACTGCACATGCCGCTGCAGACGCCGCCAAGTCCTTTCAGTGTAAGATTGTCTTAACGTGCCAAAAAGCCTTTTGTGAAAAGATTGTGTCTCTTTGTGCTGTAGCTTTCTCATGATCTCACGCGTTTAAAGGAGCACTATGAGAAAAAGATGAGAGAGTTGATGGCGAGCACAGTGGGCGCGGTGGAGATTCAGCAGCTCAGGCAGAAGCAGGAGCGGAAGGTAGAGTGCTACCCCTACACGGGCATAGGACCACATGGGCACGCAGCCGCACGGCCACACTCTAGAGAGAGAGAGCCCGGGCGGCTTGGGTGTCTGGTCTTATGGGAACAATAGTTCTCAAAATGTGGTCCAGGGGCTCCTGGGGTCACCCCACAGGCTCATGTGTATCCGGAGCCTTGTGTTTTTCTCACTCTCATCCTCTCACGATGGAACCATGAACGTTCCAGAAGCTCCACAGCGTGTGGCCTCCCAGCTAATGGGATGCAGAGTCTGACTGGATCTGATGAGAGAGGCTTTCACAAAGGCAAAACAATGACACTTTTTGTTTGTTTTGGAAGATAGTTTGTCATAAATACCTTATTTAAGATGATGTGATGGGTTTATTATTTTTAATTGAATATTTCTGAAAGTACTCAAAATTGTTCTGAGTCTTAACTTGTAATACAGTAAATATAGATAAGTAAAGCCCAGAAAAACTAGAGCTGCTCGGTAATCTTTGAGCGTGTCCAGGGCCCCTGAGACCAGGATTCTGGAGAGTTGTAGATGCAAATATCGCAGTGGTCATTCTGGGGGTGTTTTAAAAGGGCACTGTCAAGTACTTTCCATGCAGGTTGATCTCTCATCCTTTTGACAATTTGTGATTTGTTCACATGCTTTGAATGCGCTGATGGAAAAGAGATGTCCCTTAGAAGTGTCCTCTGGAACAGCCGCTTCATCCCACAGGATCTTGTGCTCAGGCTGCTAGACGTCGCAGCCTGGAAGACCCCTCCTCAGGCCCAGCGTCCATCTGGCTTCCCTGCAGGGCATGTGATGGGGCCTGAGGGGGTAGGCCCATGGGATAGCTGGCAGCGTGGCAGGTTTTCTAGGGACTCAAGGGCTCCTATCTGAGCCAGGAAAGGTGGCATGGGGGAGGCCAGCTGGGCAGGTGGTGGTGAGTCAGGCTGGAAGTACGCACGGATGCAGGGAGGGCGGGGCCAAGGAGATGAGGGTACTGCCAGCTGGCACTGGAGGTGAGACCAGGGAACTTGCCAGGACTGGGCCCAGTGGACTCGCTTCCTTAGGAGAACAGAACTGTGCGGGGAGTCAGGACCTCGGGTGAGTCATTTCATCTCCTGGGACTGAGGTCCTCAGCTGCTTTGCATGCGTATGGGGCTCTGGGACCATGACAGCTCCAGCCCATCAGCTTGTGATTCTTTGATTCTCCGTCTGAGGGCCCTGGTGGGGACAAGCTGTCAGCTGTGGTTTCCAGGCCTGGGACTGAAGAAAAGCAGGACTTGGACAGACTGTGGGGGAGACTAGAGGCACCTTGCAGAGACACAGGCAGCCGGGGGGGGCGGCGCGCAGGATTCTCCATGGACAGGAGCAAGGGCCTGGGCAGAGGTGCTGAGGATGTGGCATCAGGATGCAGCCCCATGAGGTTAAAGGGTGCAAGAGTCAGGGGGCACAGAGGGGTCTTGACATTATGAATGTCGTCGGTGGGAGAACGGCCATGCAGGTGCTGGAGACAGGCCTTGGGGTGCTTCTCAGGCGGCGAGGTGGATGTGATTCAGACGTGCTGAGTGGTGGCCTGGTGACACCTGAGGAAGGTAGCCCCCAGGGACTTGCAGGGACGGTTGGGGCTGGAGCTGTCATTGTCTGTAGCTTGGCTCCCTGTGGCACAGGACATGCCACAAGTGCAGGTGGGGAGAGGTAAAGGAGTTGCCCTTTGCCAGGCCAGTGTGAAGGCTCTTAAGATGTCATTTGGGTCTCCTCTAAGAGAAGAATCACTCGTGTCCAGTGGGCAATACCTCCGATGTTAGTTTTTTAAAGAATAAGAAATACGATGTCAGGCCAGGTCGACAGATGCTCCTGCCTGGGCAGTCACACATGTCAGCACAACTCTGGCTGGAGGAACCTGGCTCAGCCCCAGTCCTGATGGGAGTCACCTTCTGCCTTGGACACTGCAGGGTAGTGTGGTCTGCCTGGCCCTTCACATGGCTGTCCCTGTGTTTACATCTCTAGTCCTGACGGGGTCTTGCCACTTGGCCTGTGGTTGACTGGGTCCATGTGACCATTCAATGAAGGGCTCTGTGAACAGCAGGCCGTGCCCTACATGGGTGTGGGAGAACAGGCCTTGGGTGACAGGTCAGGGAGGACTTTACAGCCTGAACGGGACCCTGAGGTCTCAGTTCATGGTTTGTCACTAACTTTGGGGCAGTCTGCTTGGCACTTGTGCTCATTCCTGTCTCCCCGTGCAACCGCTACAAAGCTTGTTGTGCCTGTGATTTTAATAAAGACTGACTTCTAGATGTACTGTGTCAAGGAAGGGCTCCATTTTTAAAGTTTCTTTCTTCCTTTTTTTCAACAAATGAAACCAAAACAAAAAATAGTCCCAAACCACACCCACCCACACATACTCATAGACAACAACCAGAACCTAGGACTGAGGTCCTCCCAAATTAAAAAGCCAACTTCAGGTAATGTTGCAAGCCCAAACTACTTGACAGTATTCTTTTAAAATAAGCACGTGGAAAGCAGCAGGTACCATGTTATGAAATGTGCCACCTCTTCCGTTTCCTTCTTGTGACAGATGCAGAAGCTCATGAAGGCAGCGAAGGAAGGCACCAAGGACGGGCTCGAGAAAACCAAGGCAGCCGTGAAGAGGGGCCGCTCGTTTATTAGGACCAAGTCCCTCATCGCACAAGGTCCGTGCCTGCAAGTCTCCAGGGTCCCTTCCGTGATGGCGTGTCTGGTGGGGTCAGCCATCCAGGTCCCTGCAGGCCTTGGGGAGCGCCAGCCTGCTCAGCACTTGGGTTTGGCCTAGCCGACCTCGGTCTCCCCCTCCTCAGGGAGGGGAGTCACTTGAGGTCAAGGGCACACTCCACAGCTGTAGAATATTCAAAACTAATTGGCTGAATTATAAATGCACTTGCACAGTGAGCGGCAGGAATTGGAAGGAGTTCTCACAGGCCATGTGATGCGCGTCCATTCTCTGCTGTCTCCTCTCCATGGAGGGTGGAGGCTTCACATTTGAGTCCCCTCAGGTGTCTGGGGCCTGCGTCCTGTGGGTTTTCAGCATCAAACAGAAGAGTGGGTTCTGTATTGACAGAACCTGGCCTTCTAGGCATGTTTATTGTCCTGCAGGGACTGAGGCCCTAAGCCCTGAAGGTGGACTTTAAACAGGGGTTTTAGGAACCTTTCCCCTGCTGAGGGAAGATTTGGAGTGATGTCAGAATTTTTGAGTTTTTCTTTTTTCTTTTTTTGAGTTTTTCTAAATACCTCACTAAGGGGGCAGAAACCTATGCAGGATTTTTGTTTGTTTGTTTTTGTTTTTGAGTGAAGGGTCTCGCTTCATTGACCAGAGGCGTGATCATGGCTGACTGCAGCCTTGACCTCCTGGGCTCAAGCAGTCCTTCCATCTTGGCCTCCCAAGTAGCTGGGACTACAGGCACATGCCACCACACTTGGTGTTCAGAAATGTCTTGGGGTCCACCAGTCTGAGAAGCCCCGATCCAGGCTCTGAAAGGACGCCATGGTTCGTCTGTTCATGGTCTTTGGGGCATCATTTGGAGAGGCGCAGCAGTTTAATAGGCAAATTCTGAACCTCCACCTTTAGTTTCCTGATGTACAAAATGAGAGGCTTTGACGGAGTTAGTGTTCTTAGTCCTGGCTGTACTTATGAATTAACTGGAAAGCTTTTTAAAAATGCCACCCTCGGCCGATTCATCAAGAGTGTCTGGACATGGGTAGGTGTTTAAAGCTCCTTAGACAGTTTTCTGTGCGGCCAGGGTTGGGGGGCCTTTGAATTAGAAAAACTCAGGCTCTGTTACTTATAGGCTTCTGTGCTTTTCTGGTTTCGAGCCATCTTGTGGATTCTTTGTGTAGTTAGCTATGTCTCCGTTTTAAAAAACAAATTTGGTTTTGGTTTAAATGGTTCGATTTTGGGAAAGTTGCTTTTTCAGCTTTCCTGGGAGCAGGCAGACAGAAAGTCTAGAAACATCCTGCGTCCCCCCTGTGGTGTCATTGACTGCCGAGTGTTTGTTCTTAGACATTCTTAGCTGCCTTTCTTAGTTTCTGATCATGGTATTTTATAGGTTGAGAGACTAAAACATTTAGTTTCTAAATATTCTAAAATATTGCCACTTCACCATCTGTCTATTCAGTGACACCTCTGCCTTTTGAAGTTAAGCTTTCAATTAAAAGTTTCAAATATTGGCAAACACTCCTAATTCCCTTGTGGGGAGGATATTTTATTGAGTTTGTTAAAAATGTTACTTTAGTAATAGTCAGGTGGAACGTGAACATGGAAAGTTGAAATGTCTACACGGAACATTAATTTGCCAGCTCAGCTAACTGTGCTGTAAGGTTAACACTGTTTTATTTCCATGTCAACCTTGTGCATGTTGACTCTTTTTAAGATCACAGGTCTTGTCTTGAGGAGGAGCAGAGCGTGTTCATCGATGTTGACTGCAGACACCCGGATGCCGTCTTGACCCCCATGCCTGAGGGCTTGTCTCAGCAGCAGGTGGGCTGGGCAGGGCTGATTCAGGTTCTGTTCACTAGCACAGCTGTGCTCGATCTTAAAATAGATGAATGTGTACATGCTGGTTGGGGCATGTCTGCTGTCCCAAACTCTCTGCCAGCTCCTTCCCTTGGGCACTCCACCATAGGCTCCTGGTCCAGCAATTAAAGAGTTCCCGTCAGGTACAGCAGGAGGCCTCGGGGACTCTGGTCAGTGGCTGTGAGCCTGTGGGTTGGGCTCAGGCCATTCTGGCCCTTAAGTATTTTGCATATCATTTCTGTGTGCAGTGGTGAGAAATGTGGAAGTTGCTCACAGGAGTTTGTGCTGATGGGATGCTTTATATAGACAGCAGGTGGGTGGGTGTAAGTATGTAGGTACCTAAGACTGAGATTACAATGGGAGATTTTCAGTAAGCAATTAAATTATCTGAATATAACACATTTCCTAAGATCTGATAATAGGTAGCAAAGGGGGAAAGATCGGTGACTTCCATTTGCCTATCTTTGGGTACTAGAGGGAGACAACTTCAGGAACAAGAGTAATGCCAGAGCATGTAGGCCTTTAGGGACAGGGACTGATGCTTTGGGATGGGATCTGAGATCTTTTCTGGGTAGCATGGTGCAACCCACGGAGACTTGGATGGATACATAGATACGCATGGATATGCAGATACAGATCGATACATGGATGTGAATGTGACATAGGTGGGCAAACGTGGATGTAGAACATAGAACGTTGTCAGGTGGAAGACAGCATAGAAAGGCTTAGCAGTAAAGTCAGAGTTTTAAAAACTATTTTAAAAGATGCCTATGAGCCATTAATAATTAGACCAAAATAGGAAGTTTACATTTTACTTGAACTGAAGAGGAAACCAAGGGAATTGAGAATAATGACAAAAAGCCGAGATAAATGAGGTCATTGCCCTATGTGACTGGCAAAGCCTACTGGACTGGGGAGATGATTATTTAATGGCTGCCCTCACTGACGCTTACTCTGTGTGGCCCGTGCTGAGGCCTTGATGTACTTCACTGCAGTTAATCCTTACATATTCCCTTGCTGTCAGGACCTGTTTTCCAAATGAGGATGTCCAGGCCCAGAGGAGGTTCATAATCTGAACTGAGTCCTACAACTACTCAAGGAGGTCCCTTTTCTGAGTTGCATCTCTCTGATCACAACTCCTTAACCCCTTATGTGCTCCACTGGGGAAGTGTGTCCTGGGCAGTCTGGCTGCTGACCATAGCAGGACTGTTGACAGATTCTTCCAGGAACAAAGAATCGAGCTCTTTCTCCTCAAGTTTGCTGTCTGGCTCACCAGCCTCATCGTAGCCTCAAAACTTGAAAGAAGGAATTGTTTGCTGAACAACTTCTTGCCATCTGTGACTCTGACTGGTGGACTCACTGGCCCATTCCTCTACCATTTGGGGCACTTACCACATGTAGGTCTCTACACTGGCTACTGAGGATACACCGTGTGAGTGGGCTTTGGATCCGGTTCTCTGAGAACTTAGTGTAGTGTGTTGAAGTCGAGAAACAGAAAGTTTAAGTGCAAGATCGAAACACAAAGGAAACGCTACCAATGGAGATAGGAAGACAGCCTCACAGATGAGAGGAGGCCAGGGGATCACAAGGAGGGAGTTGAGCAGACGTGGACACAAGGAGCCAGAGGCCCCAAGGGTACATTGTTCAAACCAAGAGACGCCTAAGCTAAAGAAGAGTGGGCAGTGAGTAGGCATGTGGGGATGAGTGAGACAGTGAGTAGGAGTGTGGGTCTGTAGGAGAGAGTGAGTAAGGGTGGGGGTGTGTAGGAGAGAGCTAATGGGCGTGTGGGTGTGTAGGAGAGAGTGAGTAGGGTTGTTTGTAGGAGAGAGTAAGTAGGGGTGTGGGTCTGTAGGAGAGAGTGAGAAGGGATGTGGGTGTGTAGGAGATAGTAGTAGGGGTGTGGTCTATAGGAGAGAGTGAGTTGGGGTGTGGGTCTGTAGGAGAGAGTGAGTCTGTGAGTGTGTGATGACACAGTATACAGATGGGTTTTTAGTGAACAGTACAGTGCGGAAGCTGTGTGTTGGGAACATTGGGACAGTGCTTGAACTCTGCATGTTTACACGTTTAAAGCCCTTGCCTTCTTTGTGACACCTGTGCCTGTGTGGTTTATTGTTGGGTGTTGGCCTTTCCTTGTTCTGGGGGTCTTTAAGGACCTGGTGCTCTCAGGAGCCCCCAGACCTGATTCTAAAGTCTTGGTGCTGCTCTGGGCATAGCTAGATGCCTTGGGTCCAGTAATGATTCAAGTCCCATTTCCTTCTCTGTGAAGCAGGGTATTGCCGGCTTCTTCTGCCTTGCTCCCCACATAGGAATGACTCTTGACATCCCACACATGGGGCTCTGTGGTGTCAGCTCCAGGGAGATGGCATGTGGGATCCTGATGACAGCAAGTTGTCCCTGTTGAGGATTTCTGTATTTTTCCATCCAGCGTCCTCTCTTGTGGTCATGATCTACGCGGATTATTCTTTCCTGCTGACAACATTGTTCTCCATGGGAGTTTTCTCTTGAAAGGTTAAACTGGGGGTGTTTGGGGCCAGTGCTCTCTAATCTTTTTCTTCTAAAATTGAAACAAGGTAACAGAACTAACAGTTCTCCATGTGGGACATTCTTTTCATGTCCTCTTTGGGGTGGACAAAAAGCAAAGCCTGTGTTGTTTCATGGGTTGCCATTGATTTGGAAAGTACCCCTGATGCTGAAAGACACAGGATGCCGTCCTGTCCCCTGTCTATCCAGACTGCCACATAGCCAGCGGTTGTCCCCCTCCTGTGGGGCTGCCACCTCTGCTTGATTCTGTTAGTTTTGGCAGAAAAGCCCTTTTCCATGTGGAGTTCACCTCCATGACCTCAGGAAGAGCATGTCAGCTATGGAACCTCCCCTGCCTGTCTTAGCTGCCATGTGATTTTGTGTCAAATTTAACTGCTGAAAAAGCCTGACATCACATGCAGTTGCTGTGGCATCTGGGAGACTGGTTTCGATTTTGCATTTCAGATTATTTTATGCCAATTTTAGATGCTTTTACCTTGTACATTAGTATCACCTCAGGATTTTTAAGTGTGTGTGTGTATACACACAAATAGGCCCTCCATATACATGTACATATGCATGTATATGTAGTCATTGATTTCTTCCTTAGGAACCTTAGAAGGATTGATTTTTGTGTTACTTCTGTGAATCGAATAGTCTTTTTTGTAAAGAATATAGTCATGGAACCAACCATGTTGCCCATCAAAGCTGGACTGGATAAAAAAAATGTGGTACATATACACAATGGAATATTCAGCCATAAAGAAGGACAAACATATGGACTTTGCAGCAACTTGAATGGATTTGGAGTCGATCATACTCAGTGATTTATCACAGAAACAAAGAACTGAGTTTCGTATGTTCTCACTCGTCAGCTGACCTTGAACAATTATAATGCTATAAGAAAGCGATTGGCAGTAGTGGGAAACTGTCGGGTGGCGGGGGTGGGATTGCCAGTTGAGGGAAACTGCTAGGGGAGGGAGTGGCATACCTCATCAACAGGGGTACCTGCATGATCAATGTTTATATACCTAACCCTGAATTGTGCCCCACATCTCTATAATAAATAATAATAATAATTACAAACAATATAGTCATTCCTGTGTTATTCATATTTTTTATTCTTTTTAAAAAATTATTTTACTTTTAAAATGTGGGGTACAAATGAATGCTAGATTGCTCTGGAGTGTTAACTGGAGGAATTTCCTTTGTGAAAAATGCCCCCTCTTTCCACTAGGTGGCTCTGCAGTCTCTTCAAATCATGTCAGAGCTGCAGATTGCCAGGGCTGATTCTGGCGTGTGTGTGTGTGTGTGTGTGTGTGTGTGTGTGTGTGTGTGTGTGTGTGTGTTCATATGCATGTGTGTGCTTGTGTGTGTTCTCTTGCATTTAAGTGGAGTGGCGTGCGTGTGTGTGAGATGTGTGCTCCTGTGTATGTTCACACGCATGAGCGTGCATGCTGTTCAGAAGCAATTCTAATCCTCTTTTACTGTTTTCCATGGTTTGGCTGACATCCCTTGTGGATTGGGTTGAGGGTGAGAAGCGTGCATGTCAGGCGTCCTCACTGGCTTTCACAGGATCTCACAGCCACAGTGTGGACTTATATGCATCTCAGTCATGAGAAGTAGAAAATAGCATCAGTGTTTGCATCTCAGATCACAGCAATGTTTTGCAACTCTGACACGAGTGATTCACCCTGTGCACTCTTAGCCTCATAGGTAGATCTCTGGGTCATCAAAAGACCTATTCCTCACCTTCCACAGGCTTTCTGTTTCTCTATAACTTTAGAGTAAGGATTTTAGATAAATGTTGCTAATAACACTTGTTAATCAAGAATGGAACTTTTAAAAAATGCCATTTATGTGAAATGTCATCTAACTTGGCATAGGACGCATAAGGTACAATCAGTTAATTCAGTTCATTATAACATAAGTGAACACAGTGTTTTAAGTGCTGTAATTTTATTTATCCTGTTCTAGTTATAGCTTATAATTTTAGGCTTAAAAGACAATCGTATATTAATGGGGGAAAGTATGTTTTGAAGCCGTAATTTTATTTAATTGATACACCATTTAAAATATTTTAAAGACCTTTGAAGGCTTTCTTATCCACAAGGCTCAGCATAGATGTGGAATTTATCTGTAAGTATTCTGAAGCAATTTTCTCCTTTTCAACAGGTTGTAAGGCGTTACATTCTGGGATCAGTTGTTGACAGTGAAAAGAACTACGTAGATGCTCTTAAGAGGATTTTGGAGGTATCTAAGTGTCATGCTATATTGTACATACATTTTTGTCATCCTTTTTTACCTGTGTAGTTTTTGTTATGTACATGTTTTATATACATACATGTTTTTGAGCCATAATGTGTGCGAATTTGCAAAATTCTTGAGAGAATTTAAGTACTGTGTCTGTATGTTGACCTCAAAATTCATGACATGTTTTAAAATGGCTATAAGCTAGGTAGGTGAATGTTTGCAGACCCTTTTACCTGTGCTTCGGAGTGTCTGAACCATCTGTCCTCATCTCGTCATAGCAATATGAGAAACCGCTATCCGAGATGGAGCCCAAGATCCTGAGTGAGAGGAAGTTGAGGATGGTGTTCTACCGCATCAAAGAGATCCTGCAGTGCCACTCCCTGTTCCAGATTGCGCTGGCCAGCCGCGTGTCCGAGTGGGACTCCGTGGAGATGATCGGCGACGTGTTTGTGGCTTCGGTGAGTGAGTGGGCTCTCTGTGTGCTGGTCCCCTTTCCGGTTCTTGGGCTGATGTCCTGCTGAATGTGCGGTGTCTTCACACAGGCTCAGTGCCGCTCTCCATGGACACCTGCACGCTGTCAAGCAGATGGTTCTCCCTGGAGGCCGGACTGAGGTTACGATACTGGCCATGTGTGTTTACCAAAAGGGGGATAAGTGGGTATTTGCCAGGGAGACCGAACAGGATGTTTTGACTATAGCCTGGAAACACAATTCTTACTAAGATGTTTGCATAATGGTTTCCATGGATTTTTATGAAAAGCAAAAAAAAAAAAAGAAATATTAGTATTTAGTTGTTTATTGTGTTATTGCATATTCTGGCTATTGTATGTATTAACTTTAACTTAATCACTCTTCCTTTAAGTATTTACTTGGCCAACATTTTAAACATTTTTATTTTTGAGTCGGGGGTCTCACTTTATCATCCAGGCTGGAGTGCAGTGGTGCAGTCATAGCTCACTACAGCCTTGACCTCCTGGTCTCAAGCGATCTTCCCATCTCAGTCTCCCAAAATGTTGGTTTTACAGATATGAGCCACCATGCACAGCCTAGGAACATTCTTAACTAAAATCCAAATTACCAGGATTTCAAACAAGGATGCCTGAAAGCGCACTAGGGTTGGCAAAAATAAGATCCAACCAGCCATCTAAACAATTCCTAACAAGCTTACTTAGAGAAAACAAAAATCACACAGTCATAAAATGTACCCTGTGAGAGCATTGCAGTGACCGGAAGGGGATTTTAGGGCAGGCGTTACATCTTCTGTGTTCAGTTGGAGAAGAGGGTGTTTGGAGTTGACATGTTATTTCTTCCTCAATTTCCCCTGTGTTCCAGTTCTCCAAGTCCATGGTGCTAGATGCTTATAGTGAGTATGTGAACAACTTCAGCACAGCTGTGGCTGTCCTCAAGAAAACCTGTGCGACGAAGCCTGCTTTTCTCGAATTTTTAAAGGTAAGCATGTGTTTCTTTCGTTTGAGTTGTAACACCTGATGACAAGTTCCATGTAAAATACTTCAGTGAAACTCCCCAGCCTTGCCTCCAAGTGTGTCATGCTACTATCAGGAAGATTTCAATGCCCATAGTCTCCTGGGTGCTGGTTTAATGCTGGAAGTGGAGGCAGGTACAGGACTCAAGGCAGCTTTTTGAAAGTGAGTTTTATTTGCATACCCATAGAAGTGTGTTGGTGGATAGACAGAAAATCAAGATCAGACCGGAGTGACCCTTCCTGCCTGTCCTGCGGCGTGATGTCAGGAAGAAGAGAAACCTGACATCTGGAGTCTGGGTTGGAAGCTGCCCTCTTGGGCGAGGGTGTGGCCTGGGGGAGATAACACAGACCTGGAAAGGGTGAGCCCACGTGGGGAGGAGGGGGGCACAGCTCTGTTCCTCCTGGTGTCAGAGGAGAGCCAGTGGCCTCCCTCAGTGGCCTCTGACTCTGCAGTGACAGATGTGGATGCTGTCATGTATCCAGCAGTGGGCAGGTCTTCCCCAGCCACGAGATGTGTGTCAGAGGCTGGGGGAGGAGGGGTCGCTGCACACGGAACCACATTCCATTTCCCCTTTGGGAAGCCGAGCCTCCTTTGTAGGAGGCCTCATTTGCATGATAAAGTCTCGGGACAAAGCGTGTTCCCGCTGGGACACAGGGCAAATGTTCTCACCAGCCACTGAGTCTTCCCCCTTCCCCCCCACCCCACCTCACTCAGCACGGGGGGTCCTGCTCCTGCCTGGCACCAGTCATGGAGCTGAACCACATGACTGTCCTTTTGCTATGGCAGCATTTCTTTCTTTTGGGAGAACTGAGTTAATAGTTCATTTCCTCTGAGGATGTTGCGATGGTCTTTCTGAGTGTGCCAGCTGCGGCTGTGACCACAGTGCCCATTCTCAGCTCACCAGCTGTCAGGTGGCCTTAGAAGATGCACTCTCTGATCCCATCTTGGAGCCCTGGGGCCTGAGCCTCCAAAGGCGGTGCCTATGGGGTTGAGTGACTAGGGCAGCCCCTTGCTGAGGGTACTGGAGAGACCACCCCCTCACAGGTGCCCCAGGAAGTAAATGACCCAGCTTCACAGAGTACCTCCTGTGTGCTCAGAGGCGGCTGCCTGCCCCTAGGACCTCCTTCCGCCTCTCCTGAGGGTGGACTGTGGCCAGAGCACCAACACCTAGGGGCAGGCCCTGGCACCCACCTGGTGAGTTCTTCCCCCCCGACCCCAGAGCCAAGCTTCAAGGGGTGTGGCTCAGCCTCTCCACAGGACAGTGGAACTGGAGCAGGGTCTCCCCTAACCCCACAGGTACAGAGAGCAATTGGGTGAGATTTCCTCATACAACTGGAAACAAGGAACAGCTGGCCCTTGAACAGCCAGCCATCCTTCCCCCATGTTGCGAGTCATAGGGAGAGACAGCCAGACAGGGAGGGCACGTGACCCTGCAGTGTGGTGACCCAGTGCCTTTCCTTACAGCAGGGCCAGGAGTCGAGTTCAGACCGGACCACACTCTACAGCTTGATGATGAAGCCCATCCAGAGGTTCCCGCAGTTCATCCTCCTGCTCCAGGTACGTGACCTATTCTGATTTTCCTTTGCCAGGCCTCTGTCTCTTCTGTTCATTTGAAAATGGCATCTATTCGTCCTTCTGATGGTGGCACCTCCCCGGCCGTTTTAAAGGATAACCTAGGCTGGGTGTGGTGGCTCACACCTGTAATCCCAGCTCTTTGGGAGGCCAAGGTGAGAGGATCTCCTGAGCTCAGGAGTTCAAGACTAGCCTGGGCAACATGTCGAGACCTTGTTTCTACAAACAGTAAAAAAACGGGCTGGGCATGGTGGCTCATGCCTATTATCCAAGCACTTTGGGAGGCCAAAGTGAGAGGATTGCCTGAGCTCACCGGATTGAGACCAGCCTGGGCAACTTGGTGAGACCTCATCTCTACAATAAATCAAAACATTTAGCTGGGCATGGTGGCTTGTGCCTGTAGTTCCAGCTACTTGGAAGGCTGAGGCGGAAGGATCGCCTGAGCCCAGCAGGTCGAGGCTGCAGTGGCCGGGAGCATGCCATTGCACTCTAGCCTGGGCGATGGAGTGAGACTCCTACTCAAAAAAAAAAATAGTAAAGAACAACCTGAGGCTGGATAATTTATAAAGAAAAGAGGTTCATCTAGCTCACGGTTCTACATGGTTCCAGCGTCTGCTTCTGCAACTTCAGGAAGTTACCATGGTGGAAGGTGAAGGGCACAGGCGTGTCACATGGCGAGAGTGGGAGCAAGGGCAGAGAGGTGCTGGGCTCTTTAAACTACCAGCTCTCGCGTGAACTCATAGAGCAAAAGTCACTCATGACCGAAAATATGACACAAGCTACTCATGAGGGATCAGCGTGTGACCCAGACACCTCCAACCAAGTCCCACCTCCATACTGGGAACCACATTTCAACTTGATATTTGAGGGGTCAAATGTCCAGATTCTCCCACCTCCCCATCTCCTCTCCAGATGATCATAGGAGGTCGGGGGTGGGGCAGTGGGAGCCCTGCAGAGTCCTGCTGTCACTGGCACTGTCACTGGGGAGCCACGGGGCGCGGTCACCAGCAGCCAGAAAGATCACTGCTCCCTTTGCCCACGTGCCCAAGTCTGCTTTAGAGTCACGGGGTAGATGATTCGCTCCTCTGCCTAGAGAAGCAGACAGGCTTGGAAAGCTAAGAATAGATGTAAACAGATTGTGCCAGTCATTGATTTCCTCAACACCCCCGAGGGACTCTGTTTTTAACTAAGAATTCTCAATCAGGTGCATGTGGTTAGAAAGAGAGAGCCTGCTTTCTTTCAGTGCCAGCATGACACGTTGCAGCAGGAGCACTCCCTGTGTCTGAGGCCGGGCATGCTTGCCCGTTTGTGGGGGCCTCCCTGGCTACCCCTGGAACCTCATGATCCTGTAAATTGCACAGCTGGGCGCATTCCTTATTTAGCAGGTGGCGCCTTTAGAAAGGACATGTCGAAAGAGCATCCATGCTGGCTTCTCAGCAGTTACTCTGCTTACTCTTTCTTGTGAAATCTGCTGACTTTGCGGGGGTGTGTCTGCTGATTATAGCTGCTAAAGTGCACTGGTGAAATCTTCCTAGAAATGAACTGGCATTTGGGAAACAGTGCTAAGTCCCCTTACACCAAGTCTCACTCTGTCACCCAGGCTGGAGTGCAGTGGTGTGATCAGGGCTCACTGTAGTCTCGATCTCCTGGGCTCAAATGATCCTCCCACTTCAACCTTCCAAGTAGCTGAGACTACAAGTATGCACCACCATTCCTGGCTAATTTTTTGATGTTTTTGTAGAGACAAGGTCTTGCAATGTTGCCTAGGCTGTTCTTGAACTCCTCCAAGGCTTCAGCGATCCTCCTGTCTTGGCCTCTCCCACAGAAATTTTTATCTCTTTTCTAACCAACAAAATCTGTGTAAGACATACTTTTGAAATAAAAGTAATCATAAACATACGAGAAAGGATACACACTAAAATATCCATGTTGGCTACTTTTGTGGCAAAGCTTATGGACCGTGTTAATTTTATTCTTTTCTCACTTCTATTTTCAACATATGTACAGTTGATCTGTATTTGGAGTATTAATAACAAAAAGTATTTTTTCCCCATTCAAGCATATGCATTATTCCTTCAGCTGACAAATCTTTACTGAGCTCTAACATGCATGAGATGCATTGGCTTCCAGGCCCAGGCATGAAGAAGGAGGTTTCTCACGTGAGGCAGGTTGACATTTGCCACGGAAGCAGCGTCAGTTAGGGAGTTGTTTAACCACAGCTGGGGTGCTGGGAGGGACCATGGGAAAAGTGTCATTGCTGTGTGAACTGTGCAGGCTGAATATGCTTAGTGATGTATCAGTGGCTCCTTTGGTCATTGCTGGTCATCAAAGACCACAACGACCACTAACTGTGTTTTGGGACCACAAAAGTCATTGGGTTTTTATGATACGTCCGAGTAGTTATAAAATTGTTTAATTTATTAAATTTGGATATAATTTTCAAGCTAGCTTGTTAGCCTTTGGTTAAGTGTTAACAAATAACTGCAAACCTTTTGCCCGGGTTTTTTCTGAAATATGTTCTTTTACACAGAGGGGTAGAAGAGGCTGTTGGAAACAGACAGAAGAGAGCAAAAGCCACAGGGAGAAGCCTCGCCCCTCCTCCGTGGTCACTGAAGAGAGCCACATGACATGCCTTCCACCCACATCATGTGGCTCCCCTGCCTGCACAGCTCTTCAGGACCCCATGGAGAAGGGTGGCATGCCTTTCCATGGGCTAGGAAACAGGCTCAGGGAGGCGAGTGATTCGCCAGGGCAGTGCAGCTTAGCAGGCGCTGGGGTCCCAACTCTCATCCATGCTGGCCACAGCCCAACAGGTGTGGCGGGACCTGGGGATGATAGCAGCCCATGGGGACATCACAGGAGAGGGCCGGCAAGGGCCTGCATGCCTGGCCGTCGTATGCGCTCAGCTTTAAACATCCATCTTTGTGACAGTCTTTCACTCTCTCTCTTTTTAAAACTTGCCTCTAAACACTTAAGTTCTTGGAGGAAGAACATTCTTAAACTCAGAATTACAGTTATAATGGACTCAAGAATTTTGGTTTAGAAACACTTTTCAGCTTGTTCTTCCAAGTTGTCGCCTGTAAACTTATTTATGTGCAGCGGTTTCTTCCCTCCCCTTCTCCCCATCCCTCACTCTGAGACCTCGTGAGACCCTTCTCAGAATTTTCCACACAGGGTACTTTGCCTTGTGAAGTAGGAAACAGTCGTCACTTGAAGGGTTGTTGCAGCTCAAAACCAAGCACTTAGGGGCCCCATTTGATGACCTGCTGGTGTGTCCCGGAGAATTCTTCTCAAGGGGAGCAGGGTGGGTCCACATAGCTTTGGAGAAAGCATAGTTGGAGGCAGAGGCAAGGCAGTGTCTGTGCCAAGGTCTTAAGCTCTATTGTGCTCCGATGGGTGTTCCTGAGGACCCCTGCCGCCCAGGTATGGGTGCTCAGGTCACCTGGGATTGGGCCAGGAGACAGACAGGAGGGCAGTTGACAAGTGCTAGTATGCACCCTCCCTCCTGACTTCTGTTGTGGTCCATGTGCTTGGTGTAGGTGGACGGGAAGACAGCACGGATGGGCCGGGACACCCTCCCCTCTTCTTCCATAGACTCCTCTGGTCTCTGTTCTTTGATCCTGACTGCACTGTGTCCTTTTTAGTGCTCCCAGACCTTCTACTTAAGATAGTCGCTGTGAAGCTGCAGCTGTCCTCAGCACATGCAGGGATGCCAGCTCACCCCAGCTTTGCCGGGACTGTCAGTTTCTCACATGGGATCCAGAAACATCCATCCGCCTCATGGCCTCTGTTTTACTTTCTCCCAACTGCCTTTTTTCCCTCCCATGTTTCTGGTAACAACAGCAATGAGAAACTTTCATTTTTTCCTTCTTAGGCCTTCCCGTGGAGTCTGCAACCTGCTCCAGGCCTGGTTCCACCATATGCCAAGCAAGGTCTTAAGCTCCATCGTGCTCCGATTCCAGGGTGGCACCACCAGTCTGTGATGTTGGCACCAGGACTGGTTTTAAGATTATTCTTCTTTGCCTCTGTAGAGTCTAATGTAACTCACAGGAAAACAAATGCATAAAATTGTTTATATTATTCATCCAATCTAGAAACACTTGGTCACTCAAGCAGTGTTCTTTTCAGATTAAAATAAAGGGTTTAAAGCGATGGGAAACTGCTGAATTCCAGCACTGCTGATATTCATGTAAAACATGTAAGATTAGCCAGGCTCGGTGGCTCAGCCTGTAATCCCAGCACTTTGGGAGGCTGAGGTGAGTGGATTGCCTGAGACCGTGGGTTCGGGACCCGCCTGGGCAACTTGGCGAGACCTCATCTCTACACTAAATCAAAAATCAGCCGGGCGTGGTAGCGCGCGCCTGTGGTTCAAGCTTCTTGGAAGGCTGAGGTGGAAGGATCGCCGGAGCCCAGCAGGTTGAGGCTGCGGTGGCCGGGAGCGGCCACTGCACTCCAG
>CAUYQG010257409.1:0-11177 GCA_963574415.1 Tarsius wallacei
CAATCTAACAGCTTCTGCTACTTACTGGAGTGTTTAGGCCATTAAAATTTTATGTAATTGTTGATATGGTTAGGTTTACATCTACCATCTTCCTCTTTATTATGTTTGTCCCATCTGTCCTTTGTTCCCTTTTTCTCATTGCCTGCCTAATTTTATTTTTCTTTGAGTATTCCATTTTACTTCAATTATGAACTCATTAATTATATCTCATTTAAAATTTTTTAGGTTTTTTTTCTATTGGTTTTCTATTGGGGTTTTTTCCATTGGTTTATATTGGTTTTCAGTGTTTACCTTTAGCTTTCAATGCACATCTTCATATGCTACGTCATATCACATAATTGGTGGGAATCTTTTTTGTTGTTGTTGAGTTGGAGTCTCACTCTGTCAGGGCTGGAGTGCATGGCACAATCATGGCCCACCGCAGCCTTGAACTCCTGGGCTCAAGTGATCCCCTCTCCTCAGCATCTCAAGTAGTTGCGACTACAGGCATGTGCCACCACACCTGGCTAATCTTTTGATTCGTTGTAGAGATGAGGTCTTGCTATGTTGCCCAGGCTGATCTCAAACTCCTGGGCTCAAGTGAACCTTGGTCCACGTCGGCCTCCCAAAGTGCTAGGATTACAGGTGTCAGCCACTGCACCTGGCCCATGAATGAACGAATTCTAAGTCAGTTCAAGAATCTGATGAAATTTCTTGATGAGAAGAGGGAGTTAGCTGGTTGACCCTAATGGCTTGATTGTGGAATCTGCTGTTGCATTGGAACGCAGAGGAAGCTTCCTCCCTCCTCAACACAGAGCTGTGGTGTTTTAAGGCTTGCTCACATCATGGCACATTTAGGAGCTACTCTAACACAGAGGAAGTGCTTTTCATTTGGAGGAGCAAAGGCTGAGGACTCTGGAAATTTCCTGCACAGGCAATAGTAACCTGGGGTGGCACATGAAGGGACTCTGGTCAGACACATGGAAGCACAAATGAGGTTGCTCGGGTATATTAGAGGATCCACCTCTGAGTGTGCAGCCCAGATTGGGGAGAGAGAAAGGAATTCACGCGTCTGCTGAGGCCCCTTCCAGGGGTAATGCTGTGCTCCTGGTTTTGACAATGTGCCTGGGTAGGCATGGCCCACTATGGGGTCGTGCAATCTTGCAGCAGAGTCTGGAGGGGGGATTCCAGCCAGGCCTGCTAGAAGGAGGCTTGCTCTTCCATCCCTAGAGGACAGGGAAAGGCAAATGCCCAAGGGAAAGAAAAAGAAGGGTCTTCTCCCCAGAGGTCCAGGTGTAGACATGAGGATTTGCTTGGTTCAGATTCACTTCCAAGGAGAACTCCCTCCCGGGGCTGCAGATCTGGCCTGTATGGTTTCACTGGGGACATAGAAGTCAACTCGCAGAGGGGATAAGGAGGAAAAAACAATGGATTCAAATGGAAGACAAAAGCCAGGCATGGTGGCACATGCCTGTAGACCCTGCTACTCAGGAGGCTGAGGTGGGAGGATCCCTTGAGCCCAGGAGTGCCCAGCTACATGAGCTTTGATTACTTCATTATAGTCCAGCCTGGGCAACAGAGCCAGGCCCCATCTCAAACAACAAAAATGAAATGAAATACAATGAATGCCTTCAACAAAAAAAATATTGAAAGTATTTTTCCTTAATGCTTATCCAATCTTTAAGCCATTATTTTCCAAGCTGACACCTTTGTAAGGGAATAAAATGTTGTGCAGTGTTAAAAACATATATGGGGGTCTATATCAGAAAAATAGATTTTTGGGTCTGCATCACAGGTCTGAGACAGCCCTAGCTGATGAAAGGCAGCAGGGCCTGGTTATCAGCACCGATGACAATTTTCTGTGACTGGCAGGGACACTGGTCTCTGAGACATCACGCAATGCCCAGGCCATGTCCCTGTCAAGCGACCAAGGGCCTGGGTCCAGCCTGCCATGGGAGATGTGTTTGAACAGCAGGTGGGTAGAGCTTGGAGCCTGTGAGCAGCTCCTCCTCGCCAACCCTGAGCAGAACAGGAGGCAGGAAGGGGTGAGTTGATGCCTCTGGCTGGTGTCCTCAGAGATGCACGGCCCACCAGCTTGTTCCAAAGAGCACACCCAGGCCTCTGGGTGGTCCTGGGATCCCTGGTGTCCCAACAACTGGAGTTGCTCGATAGGTCACGGCAGCTGTTTGCCAACAAGTGATAGCATCAGTCATGAAATTTCTTCACTGTTTCCTGAAGGTTGGTGTAGAACTCAGCCATGCTGCGGGGGAAGAAGGAGTCCACTACGTTCCGCGGGAGGTTACCGTTGAGGTCGGTCTGGAGGAATGTGACCACATTGGTCTTGTTAGGTTCCCTGTAATGCAACAGCAGAGCTGTATTACGATCTGCAGCAGAGGCACTGGGGACCCGGGCCAGGATAGGCAAGGGGAGCCCGGCTCTGGGGAAAGGGCTGAGACAGTGATGACATCTACTCCCTTGCAGGGTGCACTGCCCAGGGCTTTCCCCTGGACAGAACTGCATCCTCTCGTGCATACATTCCACTGCCTCTGCAGGCCTCCAGACCAGGGGGACTTCCTACCACCAGCCCTAAGAAACATTTCCCCATTCCCTGACTCATTTGGCAAGAGGAGCTTTGGAAGAACTCGATCTGTGCCATACCTGGGAGGAAAAAACAGACACTATCCTTCACTCCTTAGGGTCTGGGGGGTTCCCAGGACCTTTTCAAGGGTTCTAAAAGGTCAAAAGTGTTCTCATAACAACACAAAAACATGATCTGCTCTTTTCATGCTCATTCTTTCACAAACCTACAGTGGAATTTTCCAGAGCCTACGCGATGTGTAATATTGCAACAGATTGAATGCAGAAGCAGATAGGTGCTTCTATTAAGACTGGCATGAGGGAAATTGGCAAAAAATGTGAAAACAATGCCACTCTTTTCAATATACTATTTTTGTTTTGAAAAATATAGTTATTTTTTATTAAAAATGTCATGTTAATATGTAATATGTTTTTACTTTATGTTAAAATGTTTTTTAAATGTCCTAGTTTTTATTTCAACTACATAAAATAATGCTAAATACAAGACACATGAGCAAAACGCCTTGAAGCCCTCAATGACATGTAAGGGTGTCCTGAAGCCTTAGAACAAAATTTCGAGAACTGTTGATTTAGAGTATTGATCAAAAGCTTGAGCAAGTATGAAAGGACTTCGGCTAGGAGGTGGCAGAATCCTGCAGGGAAAGGAGGAGGGGCATGATATGTGGCACAGACCCTGACTGGAAGTCCCCAGGTAGTGTCCTGCCACTAACTTGCTGCATAACTTACAGCAACTTGGCTGACCTCCCTGGGCTGCAAATGTGGCAATATGACGCTGAAGAAAATATGGTGGGTGGGGTGGGAGGGAGCGAAGCCACTGCAGAATCAGATTCGGCAAGGGGTGCACATGAGAGGAGAGGGTACACAATTTGGTGAGGACACAAAGCAGCCTTCACCACCACAAGTTTCTCAATGGCCAGGGCAGCAAGGGTGGTGAGGCTCTGTGGAGACCATTTGGTCTTCTATTTGAATAGCCTGTCAAAAACCCCAGCCTCATCAGAGACCCCGGCACCTGCCAGATGTTTCTTGGCTTAATGCACATTAAGGGCTTGGAATTGGAGATCCTTAAAACCCTGCACCCCTAGTTGTACAAACAGAGCAACTGAAGCCCAGAGAGGGACGGGACAGGGAGATGAACAGTGCAGGACAGCAAGTGCTCATCTGGGCTGTGGCTTTTCTCCTCTGCTTGTGCTGGGCTCCTCCAAAGTGGGTGAACTCTGGGGACGGGGGCTTCTTTACATCTCAAAGCCTTGACATCATTCACTTCCAGCCTCTCCTTGGCCCACCAAGCCCTGCCCATGCCACCTTTGCTGGGGCCTTATCTCGTCTCTTCTTCTCCTCCCACGGGCCAACTCCAGCCCCATCATCTTTCAGCAGCATCCTCTGGTTTGGAACATGAACAGGTACGTGCACAATCTGACTCAGTGACCTTGTTTCCTTCTGTGTAAGCATTGAGCTTTGTGGGAAGCAAAACTCCCCACAACAGGCTGTGTGGGGAGGGACAAGCTCGATACGTCACAGAGTGGCCGTGCAAGTGGAGGCTCTTGCGTATCCACCATCCCACGACAGTAACAGAAGGGGTGAAAGGGGGCTCAGAGGAGCTATAGGTTGCCAATCTCCCAATAGAGAAGGCCTGGACAAAGGCATCCGCTACGTCTCTTGTAAGGATTTAATGAGAGCACATGCAGAGAGCACTGAGCCTACTTCCTGTGCACAAAGCAAGTGCTGCATAAATGATATCGTGATGCTGCCTTGGCTATAAACACACTCCTCCACCTGGAGAACACCTCTCTCCTGCTCCAGGGTGGCCACCACCACCTGTGGCCTCGACACTGCCTCTCCCTCCTCCATCCCGGAGTCCCCTGCCCCTCTTGCTCACAGTCCCTTCCACTCCAGATGTGTCACAGCAATTAAGATGGCAGTCAGAGCACGTCCTGCTCAAAACTCCCCCAACAGCTTCCCATTTTATTCAAAGGAAAGTGCCCAGTGGGGTATGGCTCCTGCTGCTGTGTGGACCTAATCTCCCAGCCTCTCCCCAGCCTCTCTCTGTGCCTCCTTTTGTGCCATTCCCTAAACACCCCACTCCTGTTGCCACCTCCAGAACTTTGAGCCCACTTATCCTTTTTCCAGAAACACTTCTTCCATCCTGCGCCTGAGGTCCCTGCGTTTGTGCTTTTGCTCAAGTGTCCTATCAGAGAGACCCCCTAGGAACCCACTCCCATCCTTCACTGGCACCTTTATCTGTCTCTAGTTTTCCCCAAAGCACTTAATATCTGATGATTACTAGTGCATCCACCTGATAATATTTTTTTGAGTTGGGGTCTCACTCTGTCCCCTAGGCTTGAGTGCAGTAGCATGATCATGGTTCACCATAGCCTCAACTTCCTGGGCTTAGGAGATCTTTCCATCTCAGTCCCACTAAGTAGCTGGGACTACAAGGACATGCCACCATGCCTAGCTAATTTTTGGGTTTGCTTTTTATAGAAACAAGTTCTCGCTATGTTGTCAGTCTGATCACAAACTCCTGGGCTCAAGCAATTCTCCTGCCTCAGCCTCCCAAAGTGCTGGGATTATAGCAATTCAGCTAGCCGCAGCAGAAAGCTTTATTGAGAACATAAAATGTTTTCTTTTTTTTTTTTTTTGAGTTGGAGTCTCACTCTGTCACCCAGACTGGAGTGCAGTGGCCCGCTCCCGGCCACTGCAGCCTCGACCTGCTGGGCTCTGGCGATCCTTCCGTCTCAGCCTTCCAAGTAGCTGGAACTACAGGTGCACGCTACCACACCCGGCTATTTTTTTTTTTTTTTTTATTGTAGAGATGAGGTCTCGCCAAGTTGCCCAGGTGGGTCTTGAACCCGCGGGCTTAGGCAATTCACTCACCTTGGCCTCCCAAAGCGCAGTATGACAGGATGGGCCACCAAGCCTGGCCCATAAAATGTTTTCAATCAAGAGGCTAGGAGTTGGAATAGTCAACACCTGGGTGAAAACCCCCACATTAGCTGGGTTTTATGGGACCCCAATCACTCCATCTGAAAAACCCATGCCATCACCTTTGCTGCTGCATGAGGGCTTATGGTACTCAGGACACCGTGCATTCTGTCCAAAGGAAGACAGCTGTGGGATTTGGTCCCCAAGAAAGGCTGTTTCTTATTCAGAAAATTCCTCTGCCAAACCTGGCACCATCGAAAAGTGAGTCTTAGCACCCGACTGCCAGGTGGGGAGGACAGGAAGTGAGGCAGAAGTTGAGTGCCCTCAGCCCAGACCAGGGGTGGAGGGCCTAAAATTGAGTGTGTGTGTGTGTGTGTGTGTGTGTATGTGTGTTGGAGCACAGCTATGCTATTTTCAAACTCAAAATTTCACTATGTTTAGAAAAAAATCTTTCATAAGCTGTCTGAAAAGCCAGCTTAGCCAAGAGGGCTACGTGGATGTGTTGGGCCTGGGCTTTTAGTCAACTCTCATGGCACCGGCCCGTGTTGTGGGACGATGTGTTAAAGCACAGACCCTTCCCCTCCTGGTGTCTGGATGGGGCCTGCAGGGAACACTGGGACACACCCACAGGTACAATTTCTTTCAGTGTCAACTTGGCTGGTTCCCAGGATAAGCTAGTGACCGTCAGGTAATTCATGATAAAGAAAGTTCCTGGTAAAAACTTGGCCATGACCTGTGGGAAAATGAGGACACAGCGTTCCTGAGTCAGTTCTGAGGCTAACTCACAGTGTGGTATAGACTGCCCTGTAGGTCTGAGCTCTGCCCATTCCTTGTTAAGAGACAAGTATTTTGTGGCTTGTGGGATAGGGGACAGATATCCCTGAAGCCACTCCAGGCTGGTGAATGGTGCTCAGAGAGGACGAGGAGCTCAGACCCTACACTGCCCACCTCTGGCCTTTGACCTTGGACATATCACTTAACCTCTTCAAACTTCAGTTTCCTTATCTGCTGAATGGGACCATGACATTTGCTTGACCTGTCTTATGGGGTTGGACAGGGGATTTCCCACACCAGAAGTAATAACAGTAATGCTGTCCTATAATTCTTTCTGGTGTGCCAAGTACTTTCGTGTATTATGTCACTGATGTGTATATGAAACTGTTTTGTAACATCAAGGCCTAAAGAGCTGTAAGGCATTTTTATTCCTGTGAATTGCAGTTGAAGTGCCCCTTTTCACAGAATGTCCATAAAGCCACAGCTCAGTCTGATACATGTACCTCAAAGCAGGAAGCTAATCTTACCCTGGCAGAGGTTCACAGAAGCAACCACAAGGATGGTTAAATCCTCTCACAAAACCTGGCTTCGGGGGACACGACGGATGTTCCACGTGGGTAGCTGGAAGACAGTGCAGTTGGCTAGTAAGTGACAACATCAGATGCATGTACACAAACTCACACAAATGCACACTCACACACTCATGCACACACTCCCATGCATGCCACAAGCACACACATGTATGCACTCTCACACATAAGCTCACATATGCACACTCATACTCACACATGCATGCACACAAACTCAACACATGCCTACACTCACCCTCACACACGCATGAAACAAGTTCACACACATGCACATACTCTCACAATCACATGCCTGCACATAAACTCACATACATGCATACTCACATGCATGCACACAAACTCACACACATGCACACACATACACACACTTGTACTCACACACACTCATTCATACACATTCGTGCACATACATTGCACACAAGTTTTCCCAAGTCTGTCAGAATGTTAGAGAAAAGTACATTCAAGAATGCAAGGTTTGGGGGTGGGAGGTGGCAGGTGCCCCTCTCAAATCTCAGCCAACAGAGGTGTGGATGGGTCCACCAATTCCCTCACGGGGAAGAACAGGAGGCCCAGCAGGGGCTGTGCTGAGGCAGAAGCTCTGCTCCTCATGGGGCAGGAAGGGAGTGGACAGTGTCCTGACCTCAAGAAGACACTGCCATGGATTCAGTGATCACTGCACACTGAGGTTTCGTGCTGCCCAACTAACCTGTGTGTCTACAGCATAAACTATTAATTTCAGTAGAAATACTGACAAAATCTGTGACTTAAAAACCAAATTACTGGCATGAAGACTCTCTTACCTCAGACCCCTAGGGCACAGAATCCCCCCCAAACCCAACAAGGCGAGGCACACACAGAGAAAAGGACCCAGAGCATGAACTTCCTGGTGATTCCCGGCCACTTGGCTTTCCTTGAGGAAATGGGTGCAAAAGAGATAGTCCAGCATCCTGGAAGTCCTGGAAGCTCCAGCCATCACTCACCGTTGGAACTGATGGTCCCATCCTCATATCTCTTGACTAGCACCAAGTCCACAAAGTCTCTGGGAGAAATGAGCTTCATGGCGGCCGAGGGTGTGAAGGTTCTGCTTATGAACAGTGTCTGCCAAAGCAAAGCAGTACACAGCCGTGTTTGCTGGCCAGACATCTTCTCTCCACCCCTGCCCTACCCCCCAGCATCTGGGGTGGTACTGCATTAACAATAGGGCGGCACGGTGAATTGTAAGTTTCTACAGCAAGGGCTCCCAAGAAGAGCCAGGTGCCACTGACATATACCCAGTTTGCAAAATTGAGGGCTATGACATGGTTGCCCATGACTGTCTAGCTGCAGACCACGGCTACACTAAGATTACGTCTTGCAAAAGATCATAAGAGCTGCTATTTATTGAGCACTTAGTAAGCACCCAGTTAGACAAAGCTCTCAGTTGTCCCTCAATCTTAAGAACTAGGTATCAGCCGGGCTCGGTGGCTCAGGCTGTAATCCCGCGCCTTGGGAGGCTAAGGTGAGTGGACTGCCTGAGCCTGCGGGTTCGAGACCCGCCTGGGCAAGTTGGTGAGACCTCATCTCTACAATAAATCAAAAAATTAGCTGGGCGTGGTAGTGCACGCCTGTAATTCCAGCTACTTGGAAGGCTGAGGCGGAAGGATCTCTGGAACCCCAGCAGGTCGAGGCTGCGGTGGCCGGGAGCGGCCACTGCACTCCAGTCTGGGTGACAGAGTGAGACTCCAACTCAAAAAAAAAAAAAAAAAAAAAAAAGAACTAGGTATCATTAACCCATTTGACAGATGAGAAACTGAGGTCTGGGGAGATTTTAAAAATTAGCACAGGCAGCTGACAGCAGACTCTTACTGTTGTCCTGCCTGTTGTGCCCTTCACAACATATCTTTCCTTTAATAAATCTACCTTTCTTAATTAAAAAAAATTAGCACACAGCTGGGCGTGGTGGCGCGTGCCTGTAGTTCCAGCTACTTGGAAGGCTACGCGGAAGGATCGCCTGCACCTAGCAGGTCAAGGATGGGGTGGCTGTGAGCATGCCTCTGCACTCCAGTCTGGGTGACAGAATGAGACACTAACTCAAAAAAAAAAAATTAGCACAAAGCTCATGGTGGAGATGGAATTTGAACAGGGCTGGGACTAAGGGGGGGCAAGAGAGGCCACTTCTTTTTAGGACTGACCCTAGGCTTGCTCAGCCTCCTCAAATGTTGTACCCTGGAAGCTCTCTGGTTTTATTATAGTCCCAGCCCTGGCAGGGAGCACCTTGAACCTCACCCAATCTCAGAATATCCTAGCAGTCCATTCTCCCACTATGTAAACCCAGGACACCCCAAACCTACCCTGTGCACCATCCCACTAGCACCCTCCTGCAGGTCATAATGGAGAAGGTCAGGCCAGGCCTGCAGATGGAGCAGTCCTGGGAAAAGTCTAGGGGCAGGTAAGAGGGACTGGTAAGGGTCTCTCCCTCTTTGTCTTCCTCCTCTGGTATCAAGACTATAGGCGCCATATGTTGCTGAGAAACCTTTCAGCAAGGACACCTTTGGTCTCAGGGAACTAGTCTTCAAGAGGACATGTGATTCCTGGGGGACTGTATTAGAAAGTAAACTGGGGATGAATTTTTAGATGACTCTTCCCCATGTGTCCTTTCTAAAACAATCTGCCTGGAAACAGGCTGTACTTGCATCTCCTTTCCTGATTGAAAAAAAGCACAGCAAACCCCCACCCATTTAGAAGTGTCCTACCATGAATTGTGCCAGGATGTAAAATCTCCCAAGGTGACGAAAGGGCAATTAGAAATGCTGATTGCCATATTTAATCAAGGCACCACACACTAGTGTTAGAATTTCATGGTTTTCCCTTTTTCAAGCATATTTCAAAGTCTGATGTTAGAAACAGGGCAATTTTGCCATTTCTGAAGTCTGGTATCTTGTAGCAGGAATGGCAGAAGTAATGAAATAAAAAAAAAATTATACTGCTTCCACCCCTGATTACTGCCCCCCAACACATCTTTCTTGAGGGACAGTGCCTGGAGACCAAATGAAGAGGACTGTGGAAAGAAATACTGAAGGCAGTCGCATGTCTTAAAAACGTAACAAACTCATGGCATGGCTCTGTGTTCTATCAGTCCATCTACCCACCCCACCCATCCGTTTATCATCCATCTATTTTAGAATCAGAATATTTGAGAAATACCAATCTGTAAGGAAGGGCCCTGTTCTCCCATTTTCATTGCTTTTCTAAATGAGTAAGAGCTACCACTTGTCAATTTCATCTTTGCCTTTCTGTAAACCTGACCACCAGCAGTTCATGCTTTCTCTCCTTTTTGCAGTTAATGTCTACTGAAGGTTGTATCTTTCTGGCAAGAAATCATATCTTTTCATGGGCATAGAAATTTATTAGAAAAAAAGGAGCTCCCATTCATTTCATCCAGATGCAAAATAGTTTACTCTTGTGTTTAATAGTATTTCATCATAATATGTAATATGATATTATTTTAACAAATTACTATCACACTTCCATCAAGAGTCTTAAAAAATAATTAGAGACTTATGGTCACAAGAGCTATTTATTTATTTCCTTATTTATTGAGTCGAAGTCTCACTCTGTCGCCCAGGCTGGAGTGCAGTCACACACTCACGGCCACCGCAGCCTTGACCTGCTGGGCTCAGGTGACCCTTCCATCTCAGCCTTCTAAGTAGCTGGAACCATAGGAGTGTGCCACCATGCCTGGCTAATTTTTTTGTTTCTACTGTAGAGACGAGTTCTTGCCAAGTTACCCAGACAGGTCTCAAAGTCCTGGGCTCAGGCAATCCTCTTGCCTTGGCCTCCCAAAATGCCGGGATTTACAGGTGTGAGCCACTGTGCATGACCATAACTATATATTTTAAAAATTTAAAAATTTATTCATATGTATATTTATGAAGCAAAATACTGATTTTCAAGAATAAACATGCATTACATTAGGATAAAATTCAGAGGGCTGTGTAGAATAGAAATTTGAGTTCAAGGAAAACAATTATATACAATTTCTGACTAAGAAAAATGTACTCAAGTATTTTCTTTTTGAGTTGGAGTCTCACTCTGTCATCTAGGCTGGAATGCAGTGGCAAGACCATTACTCCTCAAAGCCCTGACCTCCTAGACTCAGGTGATCCTTCCACCTCAGCCTCCCAAGTAGCTAGGACTAGGACTAGACGTGGGCCACCACACCTGGCTAACTTTTATATATATATATATATATATTTTTACTTTTTTTTTTTGAGTTGGAGTCTCACTCCATCACCCAGGCTCGAGTGCAGTGGCATGCTCACGATCACTCCAGCA
>CAUYQG010257422.1:0-14436 GCA_963574415.1 Tarsius wallacei
GCGCGCCTGTAGTTCCAGCTACTTGGAAGGCTGAGGCGGAAGGATCGCCGGAGCCCAGCAGGTCGAGGCTGTGGTGGCCGGGAGCGGCCACTGCACTCCAGTCTGGGCGACAGAGTGAGACTCCAACTCAAAAAAATAAAATAAAATAAAATAAAATAACAACAACAACAAAAAAAATCAGCTGGGCGTTGTGGCACGTGCCTGTAGTTCCAGCTACTAGGAAGGCTAAGGCAGAAGGATCACTTGAGTGAGCCCAGCAGGTCAAGGCTGCGGTGGCTGTAAGCATGCCATTGCACTCCAGCCTGGATGGTTGAGTGAGACTCGGACTCAAAAAAAAAGAAAAAGAAAAAGAAAATGTATGTGTCTCCTGAAGAGCAAACAAATAAGAAGTTCAAGAATCTCAATGCACCCAAGAGACCTCCTTTGACCTTCTTCCTGTTCTTTTCTGAGTATCGACTCAAAATCAAAGGAGAACATTCTGGCCTATCCATCAGGGATGTTGCCAAGAAACTGGGAGAGATATGGAATAATACCACTGCAGATGACAGGCAACCTTATGAGAAGTAGGCTGCAAAGCTGAAGGCAAAATATGAAAAAGATATTGCTGCCTACCAAGCTAAAGGAAAGACTGATACAGTTTAAAAAAAGAGATGTTAAGGCTGAGAAAACAAAACAAAACAAAAAAAAATGAAGAGGAGGAAGATGAATAGAATGAGGAGAAGGAGGAGGAAGATGAAGAAGATGATGATGATGAATATATTGGTTCTGGTGTAGGCAAACCTTGGAACTGGGATTTGGCCTGAGGGGCCAAATGGATTCTTGGCTTCACGCAGGAAAGAATTCAAGCACAATCCATATGTAGGAGATGAAAAATAAATTTGTTAAACTAATGGAGAGACAGAAAGATGGCTAGTCCATAGATAGAGCCATCCATGTGCATCGCTGGGGTTTTAGTTGGAAAATGAAAACAAGTTTATTTAAATGACAGAGGACAAGCTACTCCATAGGCAGAGAAGCCTGGGCCAGTCTATAGAAAGAACAGCAGCTATACATCACTGGGGGTTTATTTTTACAGTTATTTCTTGATTATATGCTAAGCAAGGGGTGGATTATTTATGGGTTTTCCGAGAAAGGGATGGCAGTTCTCAGAATCGAAGGTTCCTCCTCTTTTTAAACCATATTGGATAACTTCCTGAAGTTGCCATGGTATTTTGTAAATTGGCATGGCACTGGTGGGAGTGTCTTTCAGCATGCTAATATATTATAATTAGCATATGGTGAACAGAAAGGGCAAGCAAGGTCACTTTCGATGTCATCTTGGTCTTAGTTGGTCTTGGCTGGCTTTGGCCAGTCCTCTTACCGCATTCCATCTTGTCAGTGAGGTACCAGCCTTGAGAACTTTTTGGGAAACTAGTCCTGAGAGATCCCTATCTCTAGCGCAGTTTCCCTCCCCTCATGAAGCATTTAAACCATTTAACCCTCCTAAACACCCTCTCTTCTTTTAAAGAAAAAATTTGAAATATAAGACTATGTAAGTTTTTTTATTTTTTAGTATTATTTAATATTTATTTATTTATTTTAGAGTTGTGAGGATTTGCTACATAAGTAGGCTGCTGCCAGTGAAATTTGATACAGAGACCTGCTAATGTCCATCCATATTGGGTACAATTCAGGACTAGTTATACAAATGAACATCGTACAGGTAAAGTTTGGGCCTCCCTTTGGTCCCCACTTTGCCTGGTTTGAGATCAGGCCCCCTTATTGATGTAAGATTTGTTTTTAAACTGTATAGCTTTTTTTTTGGACAGCTAACACACTACCAAATGTGTCTTTAAATTGCCCTGCCCTCGTGTTTTCTTTTTTTGAGCCGGAGTCTCACTGTCGCCTAGGCTGGAGTGCAGTGGCACGCCTCACGGCCACCGTAGTCTTGACCTGCTGGGCTCAGGTGATCCTTCTACCTTAGCCTTCTAAGTAGCTGGAACCACAGGCATGTACCACCATGCCAGCTAATCTTTTGATTTATTGTAGAGACAAGATCTGTCCATGTTGCTCAGGCTAGTCTCGAGCCCTTGAATTCAGGCAATCCTCTTGTCTCCCAAAGTGCTGGGATTACAGGTGTGAGCAACTGAGCCTGGCCCCTGGTGTTTTCAATAGCCACTAACTTTGCCTGCTACAGTATGGGGTTGTAAATTGGCATGAAAATTTAAAGCAGGTTCTTGCTGTGCGCAGCATAAATTAGTTATATATAAGGTTGGTAGTTTTTTCATCTTCAGTCATCTCTGATGCAGCTTACATGAAATAATTGTAGTTCTGTTCATCGAATACCACACCATACATGCAAAGAAAAAACAAAGTTGTAACTGTTTCGTTGACATTATAAAGTCTTCTAAGTAAATGTAATTTTTATTTAAAAAATTAAAGTACAATTTCATCATTTTTTGAATATAAAGGATATACATGGTCTCTATATTGATACTTCATCAACACAACTGATTAAAAAGTTAAAGAAGATTTAGGCAATTTACCGACTGGTAGATGTGTCATTTAGTATGCTGAGGTATTACAGTGAAGGTACAATGAGCTTGAAGGTCAGTCACTTGCTGGTCAAATTCTTACCATGTTGGATTAAACTAGATCTTATGGGGTTTTACTCTCTGGGCTGGGGCAGGCAATATATCTTGTAACAAGGATTCTAAAGTCTCTGATAAACTTTTCCTTTTATGGGGAGTCATGTGATTTCTTAACTGCTGCTTTGTATTTTTCCTTTTTTTTTTTTGAGTTGGAGTCGCACTCTGTCGCCCAGGCTGGAGGGCAGTGGCACGCTCCCCGCCACTGCAGCCTTGACCTGCTGGGCTCCGGCGATCCTCCCGCCTCAGCCTTCCAAGTAGCTAGAACTACAGGCATGTGCTACCACGCCTGGCTAGTTTTTGATTTATTATAGAGACGAGGTCTCACCAAGTTCCCCGGGTGGGTCTCGAACCCGTGGGCTCCAGCAATCCTCTTGCCTCGGCCTCCCAAAGTGCTGGGATTACAGGCTGAGCCACTGAGCCCTGCCGTATTTTTCCATTTTTAAATTTATTTTTATTTATTTATATTTTTAAAATTTATTATTATTGTTATTTGGAGTTGGAATCTCACACTGTTGCCCAGGCTGGAGTGTAGTGGTATGCTCACAGCCACTGCAGCCTTGACCTGCTGGGTTTAGGGGATCCTTTCATCTCAGTCTTCCGAGTAGCTGGAACTACAGGCGCGGGTACACCTGGCCTATTTTTTGATTTATTGTAGAGATGAGGTCTCACCAAGTTGCCTAGGGCAGTTTCAAACCCCTGGGCTCAGGCAATCCTCTTGCCTTGGCCTCCCAAAGTGCGGGGATTACAGGCTGAGCCACTGGGCCCAGCTTTTTTTTTTTTTTTTTGAGTTGGAGTCTTATTTTTTCACACTGGCTGGAGTGCAGTGGCACGCTCACAGCCACCGCAGCCTCAACCTGCTGGGCTCAGGCGATCCTTCCGCCTCAGCTTTCCAAGTAGCTGGAACTACAGGCACACATCACTATGCCCGGCTAACTTTTAAATTTATGGTAGAGACGTGGTCTTGCCAAGTTGTCCAGGCTGATCTTGAACCCCTGAATTCAGGTAATCCTCTTGCCTCGGCCTCCCAAAGTGCTGGAATTACAGGCTTGAGCCACTGCTCCCGGCCTTTATTTTTTTTAACTTTGAATATGTGGGGTACAATTCAGGTTAGGTATACAAATGTATTTTTCTGTTTTCTTGGAACCATCCAGCACTATTCCTATCTCAGCTAGGCTTGATGGGTGAGGAGTAAACAGAAGCCTCTTCCTTACTGTTTAAAGGACTAGATGATACTGGGGAAGAGACATAAATCAGGGAATGTATAATTTCTGTTAAATTAGAGAAAACAGTTCTAATTTCTTAGGGAAGTTCAGGTGCTTTGCACATGTATTTGTGTCTGTTGGATATCAAATAGAAAAAATTTCATCAGAAAATTATTCCCTCAGAAATCCTGACTACTCATCATTATTATTGCTGGAGTTTAGAAAATGCCACCCCAAAATAGGATTTTTGGCATAAGGATCCTCTTTGGCATAAGGATTACTTTAAGCTAATTATTATGGGAAACAACAGACACAGGAGAAGCTCTGAAAGCAGAGTTTCCTTTTGTAAGGAAACTTAATGTCTATAAAAAAAAAAAATCTCATTTTCTAAAGGTGTCTCTGATCTTCACCAGGAAGAGAAGGATGACTCTAAATCACTAGAAACTCTAACTTATAGAGAAACACGAACTGAATTTTGCATAATAAGTCTTATCCTTATTAAGTGTTTTTCCTGGTATCTCATTATAAGTGGGCCTTCACCACACCCTTCTTCTTTATTTCAACAGATGATGGTATTTAATCTACCTCTTAGAGGTTTACTCTTGAGATCTACTCATTTTGCTATGAGTACTCCCCTGTGTATTTACAGTATGCTAATAAACTTCTGCTTGTTTTTGTCTTGTTAATTTGCCTTTTGTTACAGAGGTCCATCCCAATTAAGGGCAGAAGAATTATTCTCCTCTCCCATTATTATTATGTGTTGTTGATCTTCTTCTCCTCCTCCCCCTGCACCTCCTCCTCCCCTTCCCTCCCCTCCTCTCCTCCTCCCCCTCCCTCTCCCTCCTCCTTCATCCCTCCTCTTTTCCCCTCCCCTCCCCCTCCCCTCCTCCTCCTCTACTTCCTGCTTTCATCATTAATTCCTAGACCATTTACTAGGAAAAAATAGAATACTGTTGCTTCAATTCTGATACTAAAAGTGCACAGGATTCTATATGATAGAAGAGGGAAGCTCCTAAATGGGGAGTTATTTTGGAAAAGAGCTAGTTTTTGTTTTTGTTTGACTCCAATCAAAATAACTGATTGGTTCAGTCAATTCAGTGAAAATTCACCTTACAAATTTTTCTTAACTGAACTGTCCAGTTGTTTGCGAGGCAGCCAGGATTTCCCTGTAACTTGATGAGTATTCCTGATTGATGACCCAATCTGCTGGTATTGCTCCGAGGAGGGCAAAAACAGCCTGAAAATGTTATACAGGTGCACCTATGGCTTGTTAGCTTTGTATAATTATATTGAATATTTGAATAACCTGCCTTTTGATGGATAGGAAAAGAAAGGCTACTACACATTTTCTTGGCTGGCTTTTCTCTTTGGCATCTACTAATGTTGGTATATGTTTGTTTTCAAGTATGATCATCATCATTAATGGGCATAGTCTGCATATCTCTGGTGGGAATGTTGTTTGTTACCGGAATACAGACCAGTATTTTTGAAAGCTGGGAGATAAACACAACTACTTCATCCCATAAATCTTACTACCTGAGTCATCAATTTGAGGTTTCTTATTGAAACAAAGAAAACATCTTTAATCATGCAAATATTTGGAAACTGCAAGCATATCTCTATTTGGAATTTGGGAGATAATTAAAATGGACAAGTTATGATTGATTAGAGCATAAAGAGTGGACTAGTTAAAAGGCAGTTGGTTCTGTTTCTATCCTTATATCAACACTCCATCAACAAGAATTAAGAAAACAGCATAACTAGGCTCCAGCTCCTTGCTGAGGGCAATTAATCAGGACAGAAGAGTGCAGAGGTGAACTGGAATGGTGCCAAATAAATCAACCTGCTTTTGTTCCTACATTTATCTTTGTTAATTCTCATAGGCCATCTTAATATTCTGATCTTTGATTTGTGTATTAGGTGATAAATTTGGGGACAAAATTACCAATATTTCTAATTATTAAATAAATAAACTACATATGTTATATTTTCATATTAAGATCTTTATTGGAAACAAATTTGCAAAAAGAAGTACATTTCTACCTTTGAGTCAAATATGAGAGATAATTGTTTTATTCTAATTTAGAAGGTAATGGGGAACTATTTTTATTCTTAAAATGTTGTAACAGAACATGAAAGTTCCCTAAAACCTTTTGAAGAAAGGGCAGAGTTTTAATAACTAAATGTTAATAATATAAAATGCCATATGGATAGGAAATAAAAGCATAAAGTCAATTCAAATGTCAATATTTTCTGACAGCCTGTTTACTATTCACCTGATATGAATCTTCGAAAAGGTCTTTTTTCTACTTTGCGTGGCTCCAGTTCAATTTCAATTTATTCTTAAAATGAGTTTGGAAGGGCAACCCCCAGGCACACAGATAATGCAGTTGATGCTGTCGTTTGGCAGTCTGGTTCTAACCACCAGATTGGCTATTTTCTGTTTTCAGATCCTAAGTCATTGAGACTCTTGTTTCTTCCTCCTATATTACTATGGGGTAATTTTATTGGCTAACCCTATGATGACCACCTTGGTTGATACTTAAGAGAAACAGTGAATTATCCTGGAGTCATTTGAAAAAGTTGGCACTTAAGAGTTCAGAAAAATAAATCAATGCAATGGATGTCAGGACTTGGATTTTCCCTCTTTAGGAGTGAGATGTTTTAATGTCAGAATGTTTTATAGTTCCTTTAGAGGACGAGTTATTATATCACCATAGCTTTAAGTAATAAAAATTATTCCAAAGAACCCTGAAAATTAAATTGCTAAATTGACGCCATGTTTGAAATTTAAAAGAGGATTCCATAGTCCTTGCCCCATTTGGTTTCCCTTTGTTTCTGAGTTTTGGTCTCCAAATGAAAGGAGGGTTGATCTTGCTTCACAATTAATGACCTAATTTGCAGCACTGCATGCTGCTCTCGAACATTGATCTGACTCCGAGGCGAGTATGTTAAACATGATGTCAGCAGGAATTATTTTGACAGCTGCCACAAGCAGTAACATAGACTAAAAAAGTTTTCATTTAAGTATGTGGTGTTCCAGAATATTGGTTGGATGTATACATACCAAAGGACAGTCAAAGACAGTAGCATAATATTCAAAAGAATCTACAAGGAAAAGTGATCACAACAATGAAACAAAACCTCAGTTTTCTCAGTGAATATTGAGAGAGAAGGCACACAAAAATATCCCCTCTAATTTCAAATTAGAACCACAGAATCAAAGGCGCATTTCTCCCCTTGATGGTCTCTGGTATTGCTTTGCTGCCACGAGCAGTGATTCCAAACCACATGAAATGCCTTCCCTGATACACGAAGGATTGGCTGTTGACAGGTCTCATTTAGTCCGAGGAGAGTACCTCTGTGGATGGGCTACAGTTTTCATTCTCAGGATTGATGGTCTAGCACCAGAGTGCATGATAAACTTGCTTGAAGCTTAGTCTTGTGCTTTCTAATGGCGTTATTAGATACACATTCAGTATCTGCACTTCTTCGTGGTAACACAAGGATAAATCAAATAGCAAATTAAATTTAGGTATGCCATCTGCTGCCTTTATTTTATGAATTCCAGCCTGTAGGACATTGACTGGGCATGAGTGCATGAGCCATTGTCTTTTATTGTTGGACTTACTACAAACATTGGACAAATGTTCATCCGTGCTGTTGGTCTTCTTGGAAAGAGTAAAATTCAGCAAGAGTGAAAATTTTTTTTTAGTTGTTATAAGTTTTTTTTTTTTTTAAATAAAAATAAACCACAACAGAAGAAAAAACAGCATGTACTCGTTTCTCCAAGTGCGACATCTCAGCAGGCTTTAGGAACTCATCCACAAGGGGTAAATTGTTTAATGCGTAATTGTAAGCAGAACTGTAAAAAGCCATATTAGGCTTCCATGATTTTATTCTCTTCTTCTGGAAAACATCATTACTTCTCCCTGGGCCCCTAATGGTTAAGCCTCTTACAACTTTTCCAAGAAAGTTCTTGATTTCTTCTGGTGGTGACTCATGCCATGTCTTTACTTCACAGTGGTTTCTTAAGAAATTATGTTTTTCCAATGTTTTTGAGGAGACTTTCTTTTACTTCTTTGTTTCTAACTGACAAATAAAAATTTTATGTATTTATGGTGAACTCCATGTTGTGATATAATATGTACACTGTAAAATGGCTATATCAAGCTTTTTAACACATGGATTACCTCACATACTAGCCATATTTTTGTGTGGTGAGAACACTTCAATTGTATTCTCCTAGCAAATCCAAGTATACAATATATTGTTATCATGATGTACAATATATCTCTTGAACTTACTTCTTCTGTTTAGCTGAAACTCTCTATCCTTTGGCAAGCGTTTTCTTACCAAATCAGGGTAAACAGAATATAAAATTTTCAAATTATTTTTTCAAAATCTATGTTTTGAAAAGTCTCCATATTTTGGAAAGGCAATGAGTATATTTTCCTTGAACAGTTTAATGTCAAGAGTGAATGGACAGACATGAAGTTACATGTTGGTGCTATCATTTAGAGGCAGTTTCATCTTTTAATATTAATGCGAACCTGGTTCTTAGCAGCATTTGCTCAGACACAGTGGGTACTGGGACCAGAAGAGCTGCTTTTCAAGGACTTTTGTAGGTTTTTAGCTAACACCATAAAATGAGTTCTCTATTTCTGAGGCTAATAAAAGTCTTCATGATATGTGCATCCAACAGATGGGACAGAGGGCTATTCTGGCAGTGGGCAGTTGAAATCGGCCCACAGTTGTTTGTATAAGGCACTCACCAAAGTCAATAAAAGGTAATTTTCACACATTATTTAGTCCAGAGTATAAAACGTTGGGAAGATTAGCTGGTGTAAGTCCAATGGGCATAAGGGCAGCAGTTGGTAAAAGTTTTGTTTGATGGCGAATTTTAAATGACAGAGTGACAGGTTGATCAAGAGAAATACAGGACAGAGTCACCAATTGTCAACAATGGCAGGGCTTCAGAGGCAGCCTGAAGGACACAGCTGAAGCAATTATCCTCAACATCTCTGGCACAAGCCTTGAGGATTGAAAAAATAAAAGCATCTCTCTCTGTATTCTGGTCTTCTTCCTTCTCTACGCTCTCACTCTGGTATTATACCCATTTTTGAAACCATTTGTTGGCTCATGTTCCCCCTTTGCACTTTAGCAACAGAAAGAGTACCAGCAGGATTTGGAATACTGTCCACTCAGGCCACCAGGGTCAGTTGTGTAGCTCAGATCTCTACTTTGTCCCTGTTTATGGTGAGGGCTATGATGTTTAGTGCAAATAAGGTTTTAATAGGGCTAAGAAACACTCTGGAGGCAGGTTCACAAGTGAAAATATGGATAGAAACTCTTAGTGACTTTGGTCTTTGGCACATTTATAAAATGAATTGCTATTAATTTATGCATATTAATAGCTTGCATGCATTTTGGAAATTAAACAAAAAACATGTCAACAATGTTTTTGACATGCATTATTTTATCTGCTGCTGCTGAGCTCTGACTATGGATTAAATGTGTGTGTGGCAGGTACGCAGAACAAGTTCACATTCTGGCTCTTTCTGTTGTTCAATCTTTGAAGGCCGGTACTGCAACTCTATTCAACAAGAATATATGACATGGGAAATGAGATGAGAATCAGGGAATTGGTAACATTTTGTTAGATGACTGTAGGGTTTCACAACCTTAGCACTACTGACATTTTGGGCTGGATAATTCTTTGTTGTGATGGGCTGCCCTGTACATTGGAGGATGTTTGGCAGCATCCTTGGTCTCTGCCATTGAGATACCAAGAGCAACCTCTCCCTACCTGCCTTCCTGCCTCCCCTACCTCCTTACCTCCCCGCTTCCCCACCTCCCTGCTCAAGTTATGATAACCAATAATGCCTTCAGACAAGCCAAATGTTTCCTGAGGGCTAAATCTCCCTATTGAGAACCTCTGGTCCACTGATATGATCTTTCTTCCAAATCAAGCTATGGCGTTCGTAAACTTTAGTAAGACTGTGGGCGCAGGTGGAGAGGCAAATCAGGAGAAAAGTATATGTATAGAATGCTTAGTTTAAACATTGTCTTTGGCTTTATTATTATTATTTTTTGAGTCGGAATCTTACTCTGTCACCCTGGCTGAAGTGCAGTGGCTCACGGTCACCACAGCCTCGACCTGCTGGACTCAGGTGATCCTTCCACCTCAGTCTTCCAAGTAGATGGAACTACAGGCGTGTGCCACCGTGCCTGGCTAATTTTTTGATTTATTGTAGAGATGAGATCTCACCATGTTGCCCAGGCTGTTCTTGAACCTGCGAGCTTAGGCAGTCCTCTCACCTCTGCCTCTGTCCACGGCTTTTTGAATGGCTCCATCAGCATCCCTAGGAACCTGTTAAGGCATTAAATAACAGGACAATGCCAGAGACAATGAGATACATAAATGTCAGCGTGAACACATTGCTTGCTGCAATGGTTTCTTTCTGGAACTGTGCAAAGCAGAGAGGTTGGAGGCTTGGAGGCAGCTACGATATCGAGAGGTGAAGTGGAAAAATGTACCCAGGGCAGAAGAAGCCCTGAAGCATGGCCAGAGGAGTCGAGGTTGAGATGTGCCTGTCATGCTGGAAAGCAGCAGCAGTCGGCCTATGAAAGGGCAACATTTACTAAGTAGAAGGCATTTCTTGAACTGAGGTAACCTGATTTCTTTAAAATTCTTTGGCATTTGTTCTGTCTGAACATCTGCAAGCACCGCCAGTCTCCCAGGAAAATTGATTTCCCTGCACAATCCAGCTGGGCCCAGAAGCTGTGACCATAGCTAGTGGGACTGGATGTTTCTTACTATTCCTCATCTCTTTTTGGCTCAATTCCCTCTACCCTTTCCAGGTGGAGACAAGCTGGGCGAGGGCAACTAGGAGCTATGCACTCCTTTCTGTTTTCTTCCTGTTTTAGTTGTAATACTATATTCCTGAAGCGAAGTGAAGAAGAGGGACCCGTTTCTTGCTAGTTCTTGTCTCTTTGTGATCCAATTGAATCACAAATCTTATTGTTGTCCTTGACATGTTCCCATAGACCTTTCTTTTTTGAGTTATAGTATCACTCTGTCATCTAGGCTGGAGTGCGGTGGCACACTCACGGCCACCGCAGCCTTGACCTTCTGGGCTCAGGCGATCCTTCTGCCTCAGCCTTCCAAGTAGCCGGAACTACAGGCATGTGCCACCATGCCTAGCTAATTTTTTGATTTATTGTAGCGATGAGGTCTGCCCATATTACTCAGGCTGGTCTTGAGCCCATGAACTCAGGCAATTCTCTCACCTCCACCTCCCAAAGTGCTGGAATTATAGGTGTGAACCACCATGCTCAGTCTTCCATAGACCTTAACACATTCTGGATTTTGGACTGCCTGATACAAAAAAGTAAAAAAACTGCACAAGCACTAAATATGCGCGCGCGCGTGTACGCGCATGCGCGCATACCCACACACACACACACACACACACACACACACACACCGCGATATCTTTTTGAGTTGTAGTCTCACTCTGTTGCCCAGGCTGGAGTGCAGTGGCACGCTCACGGCCACTGCAGCCTTGACCTGCTGGGCTCAGGCAATCCTTCTGTCTCAGCCTTCCAAGTAGCTGGAACCACAGGCACACACCACCATGTCTGGCTAATTTTTTGGTTTACTGTGGAGACGAGGTCTCGCCATGTTGCCCAGGTTAGTCTCGAACCCATGGGCTCAGGCAATCCTCTCGCCTCCACCTCCCAAAATGCTGAGATCATAGGCATGAGTCACCGCACCCAGCTGACATATGTTTTTTTCAACCTTGACATATTTTTATTAAGAAAACTGTTTATTTAGAATGTTGTTTATTTAAAACAGTTTCTAAAGAGTCAATGTCAATTGCTAATTTCTGAGTCATAGAATTCTTAAATATGTTTAACTTCTCACTGGGTGATTTAAAAGGGGGTAGTTTTAAGACTGAAGTGAATGGTGTATCTTTGTTTAAAATGAGACCGAGTTTCACTGAAAGTTTGACTGGGGGCCTGAAATAATTTCTGAGGTAGGGAATTATGGATGATTGTTGTATGGGGTCCAGCGTATGCCACCCCAAAACACAAAACATAAAGGACTGTTGAACTGAAGACAATTACGAAGTGATACAGGAAACCTCTCTGCCCATCCTCTATTTGCCTAAAAGCAGGACATAGGTTTACAAAGACAGCCAATATCCTGCCCCCTGCTCTACCAAGGAGAACAACCATTGAAGACAATGTTAGATGCTTGTTGGCCTGGGGAGTGATGCTAGAAAAAATCTACATTGGCTGGGCTTGGTGGCGCAGCCTGTAATCCCAGAACTTTGGGAGGCTGAGGCGAGAGGACTGCCTGAGCCTGCAGGTTCAGGAACAGCCCAGGCAACCTGGCAAGACCTCATCTCTACAATAAATCAAAAACTAGCTGGGCATGGTAGCGTGCGCCTGTAGTTTCAGCTACTGGGAAGACTGGGTGGAAGGATCGCCAGAGCCCAGCAGGTCGATGATGGGGTGGCCGTGAGTGTGCCCCTGCACTCCAGCCTGGGTGACGAAGTGAGACTCCAACTCCAAAAAAAAAAAAAAAAAATCTACGTATACAAGCTCTGCTAACTAAACTTTATCTGTTAATTACATGCCTTCCCCAAGTTACTGCCCCTAGAGACTACAAGTCCTTTGCCTTTGTTTTTATCACTTCTCTAAAAATGTACTGTTCTTTATTGAAGATGATATATAAACTGGAATTCAAGTTCACCTCTTTAAGAACTCCTCATTTCCTGGGTATCTCTCGTGTATACACAAAATATACATGATCAATTTCTGTTTGTTTTTCTCTTTTAGTCTATCTTTTGTAATGGGTCTGTTCCAACTAAGAACCTGTGGGAGTTGTTACTCCTTTCTCTACATTTCTGGTGATGAGGAGAAGAAATTTTCTGGGACACTGACTTGCTCCAAAGCTTGCAGATGGGATTCTGGGAAAATTGGCAAAAGGAAGAACTTTTGCCACTCTGGCACGGTGACTCGTGCTTGTAATCCCAGCACTTTGGGAGGCAGAGGCAAGAGGATTGCCTGAACCCAGGGGTTCGAGGTCAGACTGGGCAACTTGGTGAGACTTTGTCTCTACAATAAATGAAAAAATTAGCTGGGCATGGTGGCACATGCCTATAGTTCCAGCTACTTGGGAAGCTGAGGTGGAAGGATTGCTTGAGTCCAGCAGACCAAGGCTGTAGTGGCTGTGTGTGTGCCATTGATCTCTAGCCTGGGCAACAGAGTGAGACTCCTACTCAAAAAAAAATTGCCAAAGTTAACTTTCCCAGATAGCTATCTGTAAAAGACATAAAGATTTCTCTTTGTCCCTTCCTTTCAAATTCAGTTTAGCAGGAGAACAACATTTGTAAGATTTAGTTTGTATTGTGACTCTCAATCTTGAGATACCCATTTGTTTTTAATTCTCTTCATTGCAGAGTCAACTGTTGTTTTCCTATTTGTCTTGTTTGTGTCCTGAGAGGTTGGATTTGTGACTAGTGAAAATATTTTCTCTGGTGTTTGCCAGCTGAGGGTTTCCAAGTGTCAACTTGTGTCAAGAAGCCAGTTGGACTGGCAACCTGAGACACGAAATAGTCTTTCTTTGTGCCAGCTCTCTGAAGAGGTCCCAATTCATGAGGAGCTCTTGTCATCTCAACCTTTATTGCCTTTGGTAAGTGCTGGGAAAATTCCATTCCAGTATAATGCATGCCTGGTATTTCAGATGAGCAGGTCTGTAACTGGAGGTGTCTCACATTCTGTTGGAGAAGAGAGGCAACGTTTACACAAACACTACCCTTTACCCTCTGTGGCAACAAAGATCTTCGTTTAGGCTGTCTCTGGAAGTGAACTTTTAAATCATAGAGGCTGCTTCTTTGTACTTTTCTGGTGATTGCTAGTGCATCTGTGGTTATGCCATAAGGGGTTTATTGGTTTTGGTCTTAAGTCACATGGTAGACAATACCTTTGGTTTAAATGTTTTTATGCTTGGTGGAGTACAATGTAAGACTCGTGGGCTCTTTGAATCAACCCTGAAATGATTTTCAGAGTAGCCGGTAAAGTTCTAAAACAAGATTTTTAAAAGCGAGAAAAAGAGAGGGGGAAAAGGAAGATTCGTGCCAGAGTGAACTGACATGGATGAATCTCTAAAAAAGAAAGACCCACACTTTTGCTTTTAACTAAAAGCTTGATATAGCTACCTACTTATTGATATGCTAATGAAGGCAGAGCACAGGTAGCCACCACCTTCTTCACCTGGGATGGAAGGAGGGGTGGTTTTATGCTAAACCCTAAGCTGAAAGACTGGGTTGTCCTATTTTTAAATCTGTTGGGATTTTCTTTTGATTGGCTGAGGGGGTGGGGTGGACTGTCAGGTCCATATTTTAGCCTGGCCTGCAGTATAGCTGTAATAAGAAGAATGTCTGCCGGGCTTGGTGGCTCAGCCTGTAATCCCGTGCCTTGGGAGGCTGAGGTGAGTGGATTGCCTGAGCCCGCGGGTTCGAGACCCGCCTGGGCAACTTGGCGAGACCTCATCTCTACAATAAATCAAAAAAATTAGCCGGGCGTGGTAG
>CAUYQG010257423.1:0-17689 GCA_963574415.1 Tarsius wallacei
TTGTTTTTGTAAAACTAATCTATCAATATCTGGTTTCATAGAAGTGGTCACAATTCTTAGTGAGTTCTCAAGGTGCTCGCCATCAACATTTGTTTGAGTCTTGCTGTCCGTGGGCTTCGTAATTGAAAATAGCAGCTCACAAATGCATGTACTGCCAAAAAATGATGTCATGAATTAGGAGTGATTGTGAACTTCAAAACTGGAATTACATGCGGGGTCATGGAGAAAATAAATGCTGAAAAACATGTAATGGTAAAAGATTTTATGGGGCTACATGACTAGCCTGTCCTAGGCTGCATGAAACCCATGGGCCATGGATCAGACAGGCCTGCCCTACAGGATACTTGATGGGAAGAGATCACTGAGTGACTCTGAAACCGTTCATGAGTATCTACAACTGGTTTAATGTAAACCAAGACTAAGATATACCTGTCCAAACAGAACAGCATATTGGGACATTCAGTTCCAATCAGTCAAAGTGTAGATGCCAACATGCTTTCCTACCTCGACCCATCAGAACTCTGAGAGCTATATTTTGAAGGGATGTGGACAAGTACTGTAACAATCTGTTCTTTGTCCATTCAGAATCCCATAGACTGGGCAGTTTAGAAACAACAGGCATTTATGGCTCACACCTTTGGAGGCTGAAGTCCAAGGTCAAGGTGTGTAGATTCCATGTCTGGAGAAAACTCTCTTCCTGTTTTGCACATGGTGGAGAGAGAGAAAGAGAGAGAGAGAGAGAGAGAGAGAGAGAGAGAGAGAGAGAGAGAGAGAGAACGCCCTGGGGTCTCTTCCTTTTCACACGAGGACACAAATCCCATTATAGGAACCCAACCCTTATGATCTCATCTTCTCCCAAAGACCCTACCTCCTGACACCATCACCTTGGGGGTGAGGATTCAACGGAATTTTGGAATGACACAGACATTCAGTCAACACACACCTTTCTCCATTTGCTGGACTGGAACCCTCATGTTCCAGGAAGGTATCTTAGTCCACTTGTGCTGCTATAACAAAATTCCACAGACTGGGAAGCCTATAGACAACAGATATTTATGTCTCACACCTGTGAAGGCTGAAGTTCGAGGTCAAGGCATGTAGATTCTGTGTCTTGTGAAGACTTTTTCCTGGTGTGCAGACAGCCACCTTCTCGCTGCATTCTCACATGGCAAAGAGAGAGCTCTGGGGTCTCTCTTCTTATAAGGCTACAAATCCCATTATAGAGACCCAACCCTCATGATCTCATTGCCTCTCAAAGTCTCTACCACCTGACACCATCACTTTGGGGGTAAGAATTCAACATAGGAATTTTGGGGAGACACAAACATTCAGTCAATACACACCTTTCGCTTGTGTTTCATAATGGAGTATTAGTCCACTTGTGCTGCTATAACAAAATACCTAAGACTGGGGCTTTATAAACTGTACACATTTATGTCTCACAGCTCTGGAGGCTGAAGTCCAAGGTCAAGGTGTGGCAGATTTTGTGTCTGGTGAGGACTCTCTTCCTGGTTTTTAGACGGCACATTCTCGCTGTGCCTTCACGTGGTAGGAGGGACTGGGGGCTCTCTGGGCTCCCTTCTATAAGGTCAGGCACCCTATGCATGAGGCTCCACCCTCATGACCTCGTCACCCCCCAAAGGCCTCACTTCCCAATACTATCACCTTGGGAATGAGGATTTCAACACAGGAATTTTGGCAGGGACTCAAACTTTCAGACCAGAGCAGACTGTTAAGCTCAACATGCATGAACAGATATTTATCTTACACAAAGCAAAAACAAGAAGCACAGTGCTTTTTTTGTTTTTTTGGTACATGCGCATGTAAGTTTTGAAGGGCTGCCATGCAGTAGTCTAGATGTGACAGACATCCTACATTGCCCTTGGGTTGTTTCTAGGATCCACGAAAGCTACTCAGAGATATTTTTTTTTCCTCCATAAAAGGAAAAATTCACCCAACAGAGCTCACTGAATATAAAACACACCTTCTCCTATAACAATCGAGATTTCACGCCCTGTCACTACAGGCTGGGTAGGCCCTTGGCAGAGATGTTATGGAATTAACCACCATCCATGTGGTGATATGCAACCAAATAGGTAACTGCAGACATTGCATTTTATTACTTTTGAAAGTGTTTTGAATAGGGGAGAGGGGTTAGGTTTCAGAAACTCGCTACAGGGCACAGTGTTCACTATCTGGGGAATGGGCCATCTGAGACTGAATTCCCACCACCATGCAATACGTCCATGTAGCGAACATGCATATGCACCCTCTGAATCTAAAATAAAAAATAAATTAGTTAAAAATGAAAATGTCCTCTAATTGGGCCGGGCACAGTGACCTCCGCCTGTAATCTCAGTGCATTGGTAGGCTGAGGTGGGATGATTGCTTGAGCCCGGATTGGAGGAGACCAGCCTGGGCACCATAGCAAGCCCTCATCACTAAAAACAACAATAAAAGATGTTCTCTGATTGTTTTTTAATTGGCTCCAAATTTTGATAGGAAATAAATGATGGAAGGAAGTCTTGAGCTGAAAAAAAAAAAAAAACAGCGCACTGATATCTGCTATGCTGTCTCTGTTGTTTGTTAGGTCTGAACTAAGCACATTGGCCATATTTTATACCATTCATAGGCCTCCTAATGAATAAAGATTGATACAGCGCCACATCATCAGACTATTATCCCAGACTGTTCACTTTCCCTCCATCAGAGTTATACTCCGATGGTTGCCACTGTGTCTTTATTTGCAATTAATGTTCTAAAAAAGAAAGGCACCATTTTCCAGGTGTTTTCTAGGTGCTCTGGCTCCCACGTTAAATGTGTCTGTATGAACATGTTCTTTGCATTTTGCTTACTTCACGGTTCTGAAATGTTTAGTCTCTCTTGCAAACTGTTATATAACATCAGCAGGCAGTGAGTCACTGAAGGATACAGAGTATTCTGCCAAGTAAACAAAGTCAGCTCCTCTTAGATACCTGGAAACAATTCAGGGCTGACTGCGGGTGGTTCATTTCCAGTGCAGGTCTTGTATTTAAAGATTCGAATTCACTTATTCCCCATGCATTTTTTTCCTGAGATGTGCAGTTTTTTTCTTAGGATGGATGCTTTTTTTTTCTAGGAAGGATGCTTTTTTTCAAGGATAGGTACTTTTTTCTAGTATGAGCAGAGTATGTTTTACATACCCAGTATGTTTTTTATTTTTATTTTTGAGTGAGAATCTCACTCTGTCCCCCAAGCTAGAGAATCAATCATATGTCTACAATGAAGGTGTGAGCAGGTCTGTGTTCCCTCTGAAGGCTCTGTAGGGGAGGACCCATTTCCTTTGCTTTTTCAGCTTCTGGAGGAGACTCAATCATGGCTCAAAAGAGTGTTTCAGTGCACCTTGATTTGTGGCTCATTTCACTATGAAACAAAATCATGGCTAACTATGTCTTTTAGTGGCAATAAGGTGACCATGTTAAGCAGCGACAGTAAAATTTAGTACTCACATAGAGGCTACAGACCAATTGTGGCTGAGTGCATTTGTAGGCCTATGGATTCAGATAAAAGCTAGTTACCAGCTTCTTGATTTACAGCACTGTGGCTGACATGGTCAGACCTCTTTATGACGGCCATTCAACCTTCTTCTTGACTGGGTATGGTAGGCTGGAGAGAGGCCGCAGAGATGCCCACATCCTAATCCCCGGAACCCAAGAATATGCTATGTTACATGGCAAAAAAGACTTGGTGGACATGATGAAGGATCCTGAGATTAGTGATAACCCTAGACTATTTGAGTGGGGCTGGATGTCATCATGGGTCTTTACGAGAGGAAGGCAGGAGGGTCAGAGTAAGAGAGACAAGGGTTGGCAGATGGCACACTGCTGGCTTTGCAAATGGAGGAAGGGATCAGGAGGTAAGGAATCTGGCCTCCTCCAGAAGCTGAAAAAGCAAAGGAAATGGGTCCTCCCCTACAGAGCCTTCAGAGGGAACACAGACCTGCCCACATCTTCATTGTAGACATATGACCTCCAGAACTATAAGACAACAAATGCGTGTCATTTTAATCCTCTCTCTCTCTCTTTCTCTTTCTCTCTCTCTCTTTCTCTCTGGGATGTACTTGATAGAAAAATCCAAACATTCTTCCAACACGCTCATCATAAGTTCAATGGTGCTGGGAGCTCCCAGGGAAGGTCTTGTTTTGTTTGTTTTTTCTCCTTTCCTCCTGTTTCCTGATTTATGTCTGGGAAACACACAAGATGCCAGAAGACTCAGCAGTGTCTGTCAACCCTTAATATGGGAGTCACTTGCCGACATCCCAGAACACCAGCCCCCGACTTCCCACCTGCAGAATTCGTGAAAGTGAGAGAGAAACAAATGGTCCTCTGGTTGGGACACCATTATTTCCTGCCAAACACAGTACTCAAATGGTACAAGTGGTTTTAAGTCTTTTGTTTTTACTTTTTTTAACAGCCTTCTTCCTTGGTTTTTCACTCTGAAAACAGGAGGGTGTAAGAACTTTGAAGAGTTGATGTGAAGAGGAACTTGAGACTGACCCCCACTCTAGACTCCTCTAAGACTGTATTGATAAATTAATCATCTCAAGAATTATATGAAGCATCTAAAATGAGAATAAGACAAGCACTTTTGTTCTTCAATAATTCAACAATGTCACATGAACAACAACAAAAATAACAAAACGCCAGACAGATATGCATACAAAAATTCCGATAAAGTGTTTTAGAAAAACGCCAAATGTTTTCCAAGATAAAAAAAGAAGTGAAAGGGTTAGAATAAAGTCACTTTTAAAAGAATTCAGAAGAGAATTTTATTATTTATATTTAAGAAAACAATTATACCCACGATTTCAAGTTAACTTTTGAAGAAGGCTACATTTTTATCAAATCAGTGGAAAATTTCTTTTCCATTTATTTCAAGTATAAGTAGTAGATAGATAAACATAGATGAAAGATACATCGGTAATATAGGTGATAGATGGGTAAATGATGAATAATTTATAGATGAATGTTAATTAAATAATTGATAGGTGTTAGATAGATATCCATAGATGGACAATTTATAGACTGATAGGCATATGGATGGATATATATATAAACAGAGAGATAACATATAGCTACATTACCTTACTCACCCAGAAAATGTAGACTATGCTGAAAAGATTTTTTGTTTTGTTTTGTTTTCTTTGTTTTTGCCGGGGGGAGTGGGTGTTTGGTAGAGATGAGGTCTTGCTATGTTGCACAGGCTGGTCTTGAACTCCTGGGCTCAAGCAATCTTCCTGCCTCAGGCTTCCAAAGTGTTGGGATTGCAGGCATGAGCCACTGCACCCGGCAGACTATGCTGAAAGTTAATAAAACGAGGGGTCCATGCTTGCTGTGCAAATATCTTCCATATGAGATTTTCATCATACCCTTGGGTTTTCATCAAGTTCCCACCACATGCTCGAGAATGTGGAGAGTTCAATCGCTTCAGGAGAACAGCAAAGGTGATGGTTTCAAGTAGACACTTCACTGATGAGCTCCCAGAGTCCCTTCCAGGAATGAACACTGCATCTTGGGGAAGCACAAAGTATAAAACAATCTGCTCATAGATTATCTCTGCCCAATGGTGTTCCTGTACCTGATTATCTTCTGAAAGTTACTGGGAGGATAGCCTCTTGGTGCTGTGGTCTGTCATTGTTGTGATGTTGACAACTGTTTGAGAAGAAAAAATCAAACCACTTTTTGGACTCTCACAAACTTAGTACAACACTTCTGGCACCACATGTGTGGATTTTTCTTTTTTTTTGCTCATGCATGAGTTCTTTAATGGACACCAATTGGGTGCCTTGCAATTGAGGTTTAATTCTAACACTAACTAGAGCCAGCACAGACCCTGGAGGGGAAGGGTTCAGCCCTGCAAGACTGGTCCCCACTTCCGATGCCAATCACAGGTGTTATATCCATGCTTCTGATCAACTATAAAGTAAAAGTTCTCACGATCCCCTTCTATGCTACTATTCATTGGCTAGAACAGCTCACAAAACTCAAGGAAACACTTACTACTGCCAATTTATTACGGGGATATTTGAAAGACTTCAGATGAATAGGCACATGACGAGACACAGAGGGGATGAGGTGAGAAGGGGTGTGGCCCTTTCGTGCCCTCTCTGAACCCTACTCTCCAAACAACCTGGAAGCTCTCTGAACACTGTTCTTTTGGGATTTTGTAGAATCCTCATTAAGTAGGCATGACTGATCACATCGTTGGCAAACTGTGATCAACTCAACCTTCAGCCTTTCTCTCTTTCCCAAGGTCAAGAACTGAAGAGTTCAACCCTCTGATCAATCATGTGGTTGATTTCCCTGGCAACCAGCCCCCGTCCTGAGGATACTCTGGAGCTCCAGCCTCCCGTCTCCATTAATGTATAAAAAAGACACTGAGCACTTCAGAGATCCCAAGGGTGTTAGAAAATGTACCAGGAGCCTGTATGAAGGCCAAATATAATATTTCTTATAAACCACAGCATCGGCTGGGAGTAGTGGCTCATGCCTTTATCCCAGCACCATGGGAGGCCGAGACAGGAGGATTGATTGAGTCCAGAAGTTCAAAACCAGCCTGAGCAACATGGTAAGACCTCGTCTCTACAATAAATCAAAAAATTAGCCAGCTGTGATAGTATGCTCCTATAGTCCCAGCTGCTAGTGAGGCTAAGGTGAGAGAATTTCCTGAACCCAGGAGTTCAAGATCAGCCTGGGCAACATGACAAGACATCGCTCCTACAATAAATCAAGAAATTAGCCAGGCATGGTGACACATGGGAGGCTGAGGCAGGAGGATCGCTTGAGCCCAGGAGTTCAAGACCAGCCTGGGCAACATGGCAAGACCTTATCCCTACAAAAAATAAAAAAATCAGCTGGGTGTGGTGATGCGTGCCTGTAGTCCCAGCTACCAGGGAGGCTGAAGCGGAAGGATCGCCTGAGCCAAGGAGGTTGAGGCTGTGGTGAGCCGTGATCGTGCGACCGCACTGTAGCTTGGGTAACAGAGTAAGGTTCTGACTCAAAAATAAGTAAATAAAATAAATAAACACGGGCTCGGTGGCTCAGCCTGTAATCCCACGCCTTGGGAGGCTGAGGTGAGTGGATTGCCTGAGCCCGCGGGTTCGAGACCCGCCTGGGCAACTTGGTGAGCCCTCATCTCTACAATAAATCAAAAAAATTAGCCGGGTGTGGTAGCGCGCGCCTGTAGTTCCAGCTACTCGGAAGGCTGAGGCGGAAGGATCGCCGGAGCCCAGCAAGTCGAGGTTGCGGTGGCCAGGAGCGGCCACTGCACTCCAGTCTGGGCGACAGAGTGAGACTCCAACTCAAAATAACTAAATAAATAGATAAATAAACAAACAAACCACAGCATCATGGCAATTCACCTAGTACCTGGCTTTGGATACATAAGCAAATGTTCCAGGCAGATAGCACAAAGTTCTTTTGAGTCTATAATTGAGTTCTAGGTTAAATCAAGTTTCCTGTCTATAGCAGAACCCCCTTATCCTGGAGGATATACATTCAAGACCCCTAGTAGATGTCCATAACCTTAGACAGTGTTGAACCCAACTGCCGTCCATCGAAACACATTTCTGTTCATGTCTTCTGCCCACACATTTAAAACCTTTTCCATCTGTATTAAACATGAATCATGCATGGTGGCCATAACTTTTGCAGTTTCAACAAAAATCTAGCATAGATTTCTTTTTTCTTCTTCACAATTTCTCAGGCCTAAGATCCATCATTACTCTGCTTTTCCGCAAACTAAGTCTTCCTTCTTTTTGCTTTTTTAAAGTTGAGAATATTTACTCTTCACTGAAAACAAGCACAGAACAGGCTCTCTTTGGCATATCCAAATTGCCAACATCCCTACAGAGGTCACTATTTAGTAAAATAAAGGTGATTTGAACACAAGTACTGCCACATATCGACAGTCATCTGATAGCAAACAACGCTTCCAAGTGATGAATGAGCAGGCGGTGTAGACGGTGGGGAGCACAAGACAAAGACAGAATTCACGTCCCAGGTGGGATGAAGCTCAAAGTTGTGAGGTTTCACAATGCTTTTCAGAACAGCATGCGATGTGAAACTGATGAATTTTTTTCTAGAATTTTCTGTGTAATATTTTTAGACCTCCACTGACCATGGGTAAATGTAACTGAGGCAAGCTCCATAGCACAGGGGGATCCTGCATCTGTTCTGGACAAGGAAGCTTGGAAGTTACACCTGTGGTCACAAGAGCCAAGAGCCTTGCCTGATGCTTATGCTGTGGTCACCTGGGGGATATGGCATCCTGTTGGAAAAAAAATGGACCCAGAGAGAAAGTCCCCAATGGGACGCATGCACACTACCTTAAATGGTGCCTCACCATGAGCCTTTGCTCATTTTAATAATTAAAAAACATACATACGGGTGAAGATTTAAGATGCTAATGCTACATGTGATGTATGTCTAAGCATGTTAACTCTTTGTGCATGCATGGACAACCTTCCCAGAACATGCTATATGTGACAACTTTTAATGAATATGCAACCATATGCCCCTATAAGGTAAACTCCCCTAAACAGTAACAATGCTGTTTTATTCTCAAGCAGCAATTGCAGACAGAAATTGCTAATTGACAACCTTCCCGGAACATGTTATATGCAACACATTTTATAAATATGCTAAAGGTAATCCTTACAAAACAAGTCCCCTGTACAGGAATGGGACTGTCTCATTTCTTTTACTTTGATAAACTTTCCTTTGAATTTTCCTTTGGACTTGCTCTGAAATTCCTTTCTGTGGCGAAGTCAAGAACAACACTGGTCCACCATCATCCAAACTGCAGATAGCAAAGCTGCAGATAAGAGGGGTCTTATGTGTTTTGTTTTTGTGATAAGTGCATGGTTATTTGATTATGTACCCACCTCGAGATGGGATCAGTTGCTCTGTTCAGATCTTCGACAGGCACAGACTGGTTTAAAATTTCCTTTTCCACTAACATATGATATCAAACTCAGGCAAATAAATGGCTTTGAGTTTTCTTTTCTGTTCTTTAACTTGGAAACTGCTAAAATATGGTACAGCTCTTTCTAGGCTATAGGTAGCAGTTTTCATAGTGAACACACTTTGTCATTTCTTTTTAAATGTAGTTGTATTGAAGCAAGTTACAGGTAGAGACCAGAAGTGGTAGCTCACATCTGTAATCTCAGTGCTTTGGGAGGCCCAGATGGCAGGATTTCTGGAAGCCAGGATTTCAAGATCAGTTTGGGTAACATGGCGAGACCTGTCTCTACAAAAAAAAAAGAGAGAAAAAATTTTTTTAAAAATTAGCAAGGCATGGTAGTACATGCCTGCGGTCCCAGATACTCAGGAGGCTGAGGTGGGAGTATCTTTTGAGCCCAGGAGTTAGAGGCTGCAAAACTCACCTGTACCTGGAGAAATCCAAGGTGTGTGGTTGTTGAGTGGCTTTTGGATGTTCCACAATTTGTATTCACAAGTGGTCGTTTCTTGATGTATAGCCTCCATGCCTCTTTCACTTGGATCAAAGATGGAGGCTGACATATCTGGTTGTTTTCTAAAGAGCATCGCACTTAAGTTTACCTATCCATCCAAGGATGGAGGAATAAACAAAATGTGTTCAATCCACATAATAGAATATTATTCAGCCATGAAAAGAAATGAAGTCCTAATCCCTGCTACAACATGGATAAACCTTGAGAACATTATGACTGGTGAAAGCAGTCAGTTGCAAAACAAAAAATATTGTGTAATTCCATGTGCATTTAATTTCAAGAAAAGACAAATCTATAGAGAAAGAAAACAGATTAGTGGTTACCAGGGGCCGGCAGGAAGGCAGCATGTGATTTCCTTTTGGAAAATGTTTAGGAACTAAACAGTGGTGTTAATTGTACAATGTTGTCAATGCACTAAATGCCACTTAATTGTACACTTTAAAATGCTTAAAATAGTCATTTCTATGTTATGAGAATTTTACCTCAAAATAGAAAGTGAAATTCAAGGAATTACTAAACTCCAGACACATTTCTTTTAAATGAGTAATATTTTCTATTAAAAGGTTGTTCCAAATTAAAAGAAAAAAAAAAAACACAGAAGATGAAAAGCAATATGTGCCGTGGGTCTTTTAGAAGTTTAACTAGGTTAACCTCTTATTTCTTAATGGCTTTAAGTTTAAACATCAAGGCAATAAAACATCAGTGGTCTTTTTTTAATAAAAATCAGAAAGCATTCCTTCTAAAACAAACAAATCCCCCTTCTTGGTATAAAACTAATAATGTATAGAGTACAAAAAAATGCAAACACTAAGCCTTTATATCTACTGCCTCTCTTTTCTTCTAGAAATAAACATTGAGTGACCTTTAGTAATTTCTTTTAACTTCCTTGTGTATTTTTATATATAGCCAAAACATGTATATATGGATGCGTGCCATTTGAAATATTTTAAGTAACAAAAGCATAAACATTAATGCCAATGCTTGTCTTTGTAATGATTATGCCTGAGAAATAAATGAGAAAGCACTAGTCATAAACAATGACCAATTGTTTTCAGAACCGATTTCAGAATCATTTTCAAAACCAATCATTTTCAGAAAAAAGAATCAAAACCAAAACTCATGGGTGAATATGTCTTTTATCAATAATACAACACAGCACCATAATAAAAACAAAGTAAAACCCAACTCCGTCTGTCAGTTCTTCCTTTTTTAATAATAATAATAATAATATATAATATATATAATATAGATAGATAGATAGATAGATCTCCTTACCGGTGGAGTACTGGTTATGATGATTGATGAAGGGATGACTCTCCCTCTCAACTTTCACACGTTCATCCCAGGAGTTGAATCACACGTCATGCATCCATGACAGGGACAGCTAGTCAATCCGTCACTGAAAGTAACTCTGTGATTCATGAACTTCCATTTTCCAAAGAAGTGTAATGAATCAGCTAAAATCAGCCTGTAAGTTCCACGGCATTTCTGCCCAGCTTTTGTTTTCTTGTAGTTTTTAATCGCTTTTCATCTATCCCACATCCATCAGGAAGAGACATGTCACCTTCACTTCCTTCCAAACATGCAACGCAGACAAGATGTTCTCTGTGGAGTCCTCTGTCCGTCCATTCTAAGCCGCAGGGATTTCTTTCTTGCGTGGGGAACACTCTTAATGCACTCTTGATTATTGACACTGCTTCTTTTATTCCGTGTTTTTTCATTCTCCCCAGACTTTTATTACATGTGGCTGGGTTTTGTTTGTTTGTTTTCTTGCAAGAGTATGTTCTTGACAATGTACTTTTCCAGAAAATGTGCCTGAAACATAAATTTTGGCAATCACACATGTCCATAATTCCAGAAAGACTTGTTATAAGTAACGTTCTTTCAAATGTTTGAAAATTCTGCTCGGTTTCTGTTGATCTAGCGTGGCTTTCTGATTAAAAAAAAAAGTCAAAAGCCGGTGAGAGATTTTTCCTTTCTTTTTTTTCCATTGTAGATAAATGTATCTTCTTTCCTCTTTTCTTTATGGGATGTATCTAATGTGTGCCTGGCTTTTTATTTTTCTTGAAATACTTGAGTAGTAGGTTGCACACTCATGGTCATAGAAGCACTAGTCACAGTAACCAAAAGGTGGAAGGAAGCCGAGTGTCCAACAGCAGATGAACAGACAAAGAAAATGGGGTGCAAGACAAACAGGAGTATTATTCATCCTTAAAAAGGAAGAACATTCTGACATAATGTACTACAAGGATGAACCTTGAAGACATTGAGTGAAACAAGCCAGGCAAGAAGAAAGACAAACAGTGCCTGTTATTTATGTGAAGTAATAGGAATAGCTAAATTCATTGAGAAAGAAGGTCAAATGGTGGGTGCTAGGGGCTGGGGAAGGAGAGAATGGGGAGTCAGCGTTTAATGGGAAGAGAGATATCTCTATTTGTCTCTCTATCTCCTTTTTTCTTTCTGTTTCCATATATCTCTTTAGCTCTCTACCTCTCTGTTTATCTATCTATAGGTGTGTGTGTGTGTGTGTGTGTGTGTGTGTGTGTCCCTCTATCTCTCTATATCCCTATCTCTCACTTTCCCTCCCTCTCTCTTTTTCCCTCTCTCTTTCTCTATTTGTCTCTCTCTCTAGCTCTTTCTCTAGCTCTATCTCTCCCTCTCTCTCTTTCCCTTCCTGTGTGTTTCTCTCTCTCTCTCATTCTCTCTCTGTCTCTCTCTCCTCTCTCTTTGTCTGACTCTTCTTTTTTTCTGTCTCCCCCTCTTTCTCTCTCTGTCTTTTTCTTTCTCTGTCTCTCTGTCTCCGTCTCCTTCCCTCCCTCTCCCCTCCCTCCTTTCCTCTTTCCCTCCCTCCCTCCCTTCCTCCCTCCCTCCCTCTCTGGCCTCCACTATCCCCATGTAATTTTGTAAAAGCCAGCTCCCCTTCCCCTTCTGCCATGAGTGGAAGCAGCTTAAAGTCCTTACTAGAAACAGATGCTGATGCCATGCTTCTTGTACAGCCTGCAGAACCATGAGCCACATACCTCTTTTCTTTATAAATTGCCCAGCCTCAGGCATTCCTCTACAGCAACACAAACAGACTAAGGCACTAGGGTACTGGGTTGAAGAGTGTCCCTACACAATGTGTGTCCATCTGTCATATCAGAATGAGATCTCACTTGGAAATAAGTTCTTTGCAGATATAATACACTATGATGAGGTCATTCTGCAGTAAGCCACACCCTAAATCCAATGACAAGTGTTCTTCTAAGAGACAGAAGGGGAGACAGAGACACAGAGGAGGAGGCCATGTGGAGACGGAGGCACAAGCCCAGGGATGCCTGGAGCCCCCAGGAGCTGGAATAGGTGGGAAGGATCCTCTCCTGGAGCCTCCAGAAGGAGCTGGACACAACTGCAGTGGGTTGAATGGTGACCCCAAAAGATATGCTCATGTTCTGACCCCAGAACCTGTGATGGGACCTTACTTGAAAATAGGGTCTCTGCAGATGGTAGTGAAGGTTCTTGAGATGAGACCATCCTGGATTGGGTGGCCCTAAATCCTATAACCAGTGTCCTCATAGGAGACAGAAGCAGAAACCCAGACACAGAGAAGAAGGCCACATAGAGACAGAGGCAGAACCTAGGGTGATGTGACCACAAGCCCGGAGATTCCTGGAGGCCCCAGGAGCTGGAAGAGGCTGGAAGGATGCTCCCCTGGAGCCTCCGGAGGGAACTGGCCCTGAGGCACCTTGACCTCAGCCTTCTGCCCTTCAGGACTGGAAGATGACACATTTCTGTTTTTTTAAGCCATGTAGTTTGAGAAAATTTGTTATGGCAGCCACAGGAAACATACAGATTGTATCCAAACTCCAAGGTTAATTAAGAATCATTACCAAACCACACAGTTTCTGTTTAAGCTAAATATTTCCTTTGCCTTTTTTTTCTTTGGAAGGTATTCAAAGCAATGTTTAGAAGTTTAATTTTCTCAGCCATTCTGTCTAATCATTTTGAGGGATGTGTTTCTTTCATTTAATTCATAAGTGAATTCTATTTATATCTCTCAATATCATGTTCCAACATGTTTTGATACTTCTTTGAGATGCTTTAGAACTCCTTTGAATTTTGCTTGAGTTTCCTTGAATCTCTAAGCCTATCTACTTACAAACACACACCTGTATTTATAATAGGGCAAATCTCAGTACATTTCACTCTCATGCTTATACAGAGAGGATCAAGGGTCACTGTGAATGTATTTCTTCTTCTCTATTTTAAGAATAACTCTTTTTATTTTAATTTAGGGTCTCATTATGTTGCCCAGGCTGGAGTGCAGCGGCACTATCATGGCTCACCACAGCCTTGACCTCCTGGGCTCAGTCTCTCGAGTAGCTGGGACTACAGGTGCGTGCCACCACGTCCCGGCTAATTTTTTAATTTTTGTAGAGATGAGGTCTTGCTATGTTTCTCAGGCTGAAGAGATTCTCTTGCTTCAGCCTCCCAAAGTACTGGAATTACAGGCGTGTGCCACCACACCTGGCTAATTATTATTATTATTATTATTTCGTAGAAATGAGGTCTTGCTATGTTGCCCAGGCTGTTCTCAAACTTCTGGCTTCAAGCAATCCTCCCTCCTCAGCCTCCCAAAGTGCTGGGATTACAGACATGTGTCACCATACCCAGCTAATTATCATTATTATTATTTTTTGTGTGTGTGGAGATGAGGTCTTGCTATGCTGCCCAGGCTGGTCTCAAACTCCTGCCCTCAAGCAAACCTCCAGCCTCGGGCTCCCAAAGTGCTGGGATCACAGGTGTAAGCCATTGCTTGTAATTTGTATTTTGAAAATTGAGATGGGTCTTGGTTTATGCCAAATCATCATCCAGAGTTGAGGTCTTAGAACGGATTCCTTCATATTTTTGCTGACGTCCCCTGGTCTACTTCTGTCTGAAATTCATTGGCCCATTGGGTCTGCAGGGAGAAAGGGAATCAAATTCCACTATTTTCTACCAAGTGAAACTTCAGAGCTGCAAAGAGCCATATGTCTGCCACTTCCATTGTTCTCAATGCTACTGGCTCCTATAAGAGCCAATGAGGGAGAAATGGCTTCTATTGTGCCCCCAAATCCTGATCACCATGCCTGCCCATGGGGAGTCACACCGAGGTCACATCCACACACCTAATTTTCTCTATAGCCCGCTGCCCCAAAACTACCTGCTGGGTACCATGCTCACCCTTTGGGTGATGGGTTCGACAGAAGCATAATCTTCTCCTGTCTAATTTGCAGAGATGACCCAACTGTGCTCAGGAAACCACGGTAGTTCCTCTGCACATACCTTTTATTTATTTACTCATTTTCCACACTGCCCTTCTATTTTTAAAATGCGCCCCTAAGAAAATCTGGAAATGTTTTGGTCCATGCAACCGGATGGAAGACTTCTACCCACTTGGCTGTGGACGCACAAAGCCAAACAAAAACACTCTCTTGTCTTCATGGAGCTTGTCAGTAGCCTGTGTTATCATTTAAGGTTTACCCTAGACAGACCGAGGCAAGTTTCCCACGGAACATTCCTGAAAGTCTGTTTCTGCTCAAGTCAGGATACATTCCCCCTAGCTGTGAGTCCACCCCTGGGATTTCCAAGCTATGCAAGCTCGTGAACTCGGAGTAGAGATTTCCTGTATAGACTTTTTTTTCTTCCACTTATGCTAGCGTATTTGGGGTCAACCCTTTCCCTGATTATAGAGGCTGGAAGCAGCGGAGCATGCAGTCACATGACTCCAAAAAGTTCTTTTACAACTCCTGTTAAGAAAATTACATGGTGATCCAAGGAGTCCTTCAGAATATTAGACTCTCACACTGAAGTCAGGGCCCTTTGGAACTCATGCAAGAAGCAGCCAATGCACCCCCAGAGACTCTGCCTTGGAGTAAAAGTTCGGTAAGAAGATGAAAGACGGGCCATAAAGTGAAAATAAATGATGGTAGGTTTGCCGGGTTCTATGTATTAACTACAGATGTGGTGCAGGTACTACATTCAGGGCTCTCTACACAGGGTTGTTTTCTGTCAACAGCTGCCACAAGAGGTAAAATCATCCTCATTTTCCCCTGGAGAAAGCTGGTTTTAGGAAGGGTGAACTGGCTGGGTGCAGTGGCTCACACCTGTAATCCCAGCACTTTGGGAGGTTGAGGCAGGAGGATTGCTTGAGGTCGGGAGTTTGAGACCAGCCTGGTGACATAGCAAGACCTTGTTTCTACAAAAATAAAAATTAGCTGGATGCAGTGGCTCATGCCTATAATTTCAACACTTTGGGAAGTCAAGGCAGGAGGATTGCTTGAGGCTGGGAGTTCGAGATTATCCTGGGAAGCATTGAGAAACTGTATTTCTAAAACAATAATTTAAAAATTAGCCAGATGTGGTGGTGTGTGCCTGTAGTTTGAGGTACTAGGGAGGCTGAGGTGGGAGGAATGCTTAAGGACAGGAGTTGGAGGCTGAAGTGAGCTATAATTGCACCACTGCACTCCAACCTGAATAATGGAGGAAGATCTTGTGCCTAAAAATATAATAATATTATTAATGATAATAATAATGAAATATGTATACTGTTTCCTAGGCCACCCAGCCAAGAAAGAGCAGGCATGAGGAATGGGTGGCGTGAGCCTGCTGTCTGTCTGACTCAATTACCTTTTGCCCTACTGTTGGCTAAAAGAAGCTCTACTCACCTCACAAGGAGAGCAGATTTCAGGAACCGTATGACGGTGCAGACCAGGCAGAAAGATGATGCTTCCCACAGTCAGGGTCTGCCAGGAGTCCTGAGCTGCAAAGCGTTCACTGTCTCCACATTCCTAGAGGGAAATTAGGCAATGGTCACAAGTCAGGGTTGGAAACGGGAAATGACCTGGCATACCTGTTAGGATTTCCTTCTCCACCCACAGGTCTGGGGGGAATGGTCAATGTAAAGAGAAGACACTTCTCAATCACGCACTGCCTTTCAGAAGCGGCAGGCAGCACTATCCACAACGGCAAACACATGGAACCCATTCAGCGGCCCATCCTTGGTGGACTGGATAAAGCAAACGTGGTCCATGAACACCATGGAATATTACACAGCCATAAAAAAGAACAAGATTATGTTGACTGCAGCAAAATGGATCCAGATGGAGGCCGTTATCCTAAGCGAATTAATGCTGAAACAGAAAACTAAATACCGCATGTTGTCACTTATACGTGGGAGCTAAACACTGGGTACACATGGACATAAGGACAGAACAACATACACTTGGGATCCCTTAAAGTGGGGAGGGAGGGAGGGGAAGGACTGAAAAGCTGCCTGTTGGGTACCATGCTCACTCTTTGGGTGATGGGTTTAACAGAAGCCTAAACCTCACCGTCACGTGACATGTCCCAGCAACAAGCCTACACATATACTCCTTGAATCTAAAATTTAAAAATAAAAATAAAAAAGCTGCATGCTGTCAGCCTGCCGCAGGGGTTTCTCAGCAGACAACATTGGCTGCCCATGTAAATGGTGCCATCGGCCTTCTTAGAAAAAAAGGAGCCATTTTTAACGCTCCCAGACATCCTCTGTAACTGAAAGACACGGGCCATCCTTGACCGTGAATGCATATTGTCAAAATTCTGGTTCAGGCAGGGAACTAAGTGCCTCTCAACAGAGAAACAAGGAAAAGCCATAGCTGATAAAACTCGTTTGGTGCCCCATGCTGCAAGTTGCAACACTGCAGGTTCCCTTCATTTAGCTCCTGGGAAGGCTCTGACCTCTTGTGATTACTGAGCTCAGCATGATCCTGTTACTCCAAGCACGTTATGTAGCAACAAGGACCGACCTGCCCCTCACCGAATCATTATTATCAGCAAACACACAAATTTAATTGAATTGACGTGTTCTCCAAGCCTCCTGTACTCCAAGAGCTCTGTTGGAGCTTCAAGGGGTTCAATGATTCATGAAGTAGGATTCCTCCCCCAGGAGCAAATGGTCCAGCAAGCAGGCAACCATTGGCAGGACAATTGTAAAAATGAAAAGACAAAATAATCCGGGCTCAGTGGCTCAGCCTGTAATCCCGCGCCTTGGGAGGCTGAGGTAAGTGGATTGCCTGAGCCCGCGGGTTCGAGACCCGCCTGGGCAACTTGGCGAGACCTCACCTCTACAATAAAATAAAAAAATCAGCCGGGCATGGTAGCGCGTGCCTGTAATTC
>CAUYQG010257428.1:0-14855 GCA_963574415.1 Tarsius wallacei
TGCCGTTCGTGGGTGGGGGGGGCGGTAAGGGCCAACTCCCCCCCTGTGGGGGGGAGGTTTTGTCAAACCACACAAAAAAAAAAAAAAAAAAAAAAAAAAAAGATATACAAGCCATTACAAGATGTATTTAAAATGTACAGATACATAAGATTTATCTTAAAATGCATATTTTATTTCAGTAGCCAATGACCATCAATCAAACAAAGGAAAGGAAACTAATTGCATGGAGAAAGACAAATCTATGGAGTGGTTTACAGAAATTGAAGAATGAGATGGCTCAACTAAAGCAACCTGGAGTCATTAACCACCAAATGTCAAACCAATGCATGACAAGTGTCAAAATGGGACACCTGAGCGGGTTTACAATGTTACACATCTTTACTTTTCAAAATTATATGTGAAAGTTACAAACAAATCATAGGCGATAACTTAACCAATCTATGATAGTAGTGACTTGTAACATAAAGTTTTATTTTGATATTTTCCCATCTTCAAATGAGCTGCTGTCATCTGGGGTACTCAGTCACACTGTGGCTTGACTTTCCTCAACTTGACAAGAAAAGCTAATTTAAGAGAAGAAAAAAGTAAGGTAACATGACATTAACTAGAAGGAAAAAAGTCACGGAGTACGGTTGGAACGTGACTCACCTGTATGGCCAGTTTGCCAGCGGATGGGTCTTGCAACATAGGGGAAAGCTCCGTAGGGGAAGGCCGAGTGGGGCTCTTCTGTTGTGAAAGAAGAATGTGTAAGCCACAGAGAATGCTGTATAATGTGTTTACAAAACTGTTAAAACATAAACGCCTGTCATTTTATTGTAAGTTCTTTCCTTTTAGACCTTTTTTTCTCGTATGTTCTTTGGAGCGACTCTGTCACTGTACAGAAAGAGTTATCAATGACTGCATGATAAATTCACATATGACCTTACAACCAAACAGATCAACCCATATCATAAATCAATGGCCATGTTAAGACTTGTTTACAGCCTACATGATGTGTACGTGCAAAAAGGACCTAAACTTAGCTCTTTGAAAAATTCCAGCAGCATCTTAAAAGTTGTTCTTTTGAATATTAAATTCATTCCTCTCAGTAATAATCACTAATCTAAATTTAAAACATTCCTAGAGGGTCGAGGTGAGAGGATTCCCTGAGCCCAGGAATTCAAGACCAGCCTAGGCAACACAGCAAGACCTCACCTCTACAAAAAATAAAGTAGCTGGGCATGGTGGCGTGCTCCTATAGTCCCAGCTACTTGGAAGGCTGAGGTGGGAGGATGGCCTGAGCACAGAAGGTCGAGGCTGCAGTGAGCCATAATCATGCCACTACATCCCCAGCCTAGGCAACAGAGTGAAACCCTGACTCAAATAAATAAATAAAAGTTAAACCATTCCTTCGTATGTTTATTTCACAAACCAATCTCCTTATGACAAACTATGAATATTACAGGTTTTTCAAAGGTACCAGAGTTTTACATAAAAGGCAGGAACAGTCACTATCTGGCCCTTATACATTTTAATTTAACAGGATAAATACCACATTCAATTTCTGTAGGAAAAAGAAAATCCCAGAGGAATACTTATATGACCTGCAGCCAGTACACACAGGGGCCCCTTCTCTCGGGCCACTGCAGACACACATGGAGAACACAGCTGAGGCTCACCGCGGTCGTCCTCTGGCAGCATCTCTGCTTCAACACCAGTCTTCCTCTGAGAGTGTACTTTTAAGTCTGTGTTGCTCTTAGGTTCTACTTTTTGAGCTAAAATCCCATTTTTCTGTTTTGCAAGGCAAACCAACCAGTCTCTGACAATGACCTCGTTTATCTTCTCACAAGAAAGAGCAAGTTCACAGGTTCGAATTCCATCGAGGAGCTCAATAACCTGTGTGATGCTTTCAGAAAAGTAAAAAAAAAACTTGTCATTTATTTTACGTTCTCTGTATCTCTCACCCAAATTCCAATGCTACACTTAAATCGAGGGATTGGGGGGGGTGGGGGGCTGTGGAGAATGCAAGGTTGGGCATAGAGTAAGAAATGTCCAGAATACTGTCAAAAAATGAAGCCCATATTTCAACATTCCTGTTCACATTACACAGTTAAAACTTTTCTTGCAATTTGTCAGAAGAAATACATACCTTATATTACTACATATGTCACAGATCATTTAAGCAGCAATATAAATAAATTTGGGGCATGTCGTTTTATAAGTTTTACGAGATGCCATATACACCTTACTTGATTACAAAATAAACAGTTTGGTTCTTGGGCAAAATACAAGTGTCTGTAAAAATCACATCACAAAGAAAGAGAGTCCTGTTACTCACTTTACTAGATATACAGCACAGACACCACCCTGTTTAAGATGTGGGTATACGACAGGCAAAGCCACCTGCGGATTTAACATATCCAAAGCTACCTGCAGGGAAAGAGAACTGGATCAATCTGATTCTGTCTAAACAAAACAGACTTTTTTTTAAGTCAGGGTCTCACTCTCACCCAGGCTGGAAGGCAGTGCCCCAATCGTGGCTCACTGTAGCCTCCATCTCCTGTGACAGGTGATTCTCTGCCTCAGCCTCCTGACTACAGGCGTGCGTCACCACACCCAGCTAATTTTTTAATTTTTTGTGGGGACCAGGCTGAATGGACTCCACAAGTTATTTCTATTCCTTTCCCTTCCTTTCCTCTCCTCAGAAATAATCACCATCCTGTAGCTGGTAACACTCCCGAATAATATTGTATGTTTACAACACCTGTATATAGCTATATGCTAGACACGTTGTGTAGTTTTAAATTTTACACATGTAACCAGTGTGGTGGCTCAGACTGTAATCCCGGTACTTTGGAAGGCCGAGGTGAGTGGATTGCGTGAGCTCGCAGGTTCAAGACCAGCTCAGGCAACTTGGTGAGACCTTGTCTCTACAATTAAAAAAAAAAATTTAGCTGGGTGTGATAGCACACACCTGTAGTTCTGGCTCCTTGGAAGGCTGAGGCAGAAGGCTCGCCAGAGCCCAGCAGGTTGACGCTGGGGTGGCTGTGAACCTGCCACTGCACTCCAGCCTGGGTGACAGACTCCAACTCAACCTCCCACCCCCAAAACAAAAAAATTGTGCACATGTGGCCATTTCACATATTCTTTTATAATGCTTTTGCACTAGGCACCATGTCTTTGTGATTTACTGACGTGGACAATGTGCATTTATTATTAGTATTCTATTGTGTCCCTTTGGTTAAGCTGCTTCCAAAATGAGTTAAATTTTGTTAAACTCTTGTATTAGCCCTTATCTCTTTTCTATTCTCTTTGTCTTTGTGGCTTAACACTTTTACTCGTTTACTATCACTCTGGTTGGCAGGAAGAGGCAGGTTACCCAGAGGGCCACAGAGGAAAGAAGTCTTTGAATGAAGAGCTCCCGCCTGGCTTTTCAGCAGGACAAGGACAGGCCCAGGCTTCAGGAAGATTACTGTAGAGATGAGGGGCCTGTACTGAAGAGGGAAGGCCGGGAGATGAGAGGGCCACGAGGAGAAGGACGAGGCAGGCCGCGGAGCAGCAGTAGCTGCGAGGCCGAAGCAGTCGGAGAAGGGTGGGCCAGTCAGGAGTGCAAGACGGCTCGGGCCAGATCGGGTACCTGCCTGCCCAACAGTGCTCTCCCAGTGGACAATCCGTGGAGACTTTCTTAAGACGGCTCTTCAACATGGAGCTTGTACTCAGTGATTCCGCAACGTGGCTATTTGTGTATGAGCAGCCACTATGACTCCTTGGCTCTGGCGGCAAAGAACCCTTCCCAGTAGCCACCGCCCCTTCTCCTCCACCTTCTCTCCTACGGAGCACTCAGCTGGCACCATCGTTCAGGAGAGATTCCACTGAAGGCATCTAAAATGAGGATTCTTCTTAGATCAGGGATGGCTTGGCAGGTTTCCACAAAGCTCCAGCTGCATCATTCAAACCCTTTGTTGCGCTTCATGCTCACCAAGCAAAATTCCGCTAACCAGTTAATCTCCCAGGTATTTCTGACATCCCCACGGATGGCCCGAGTGGCGCCCCTCCCCCTTGCCGAGCTGTAATATGCAGCCCAAGCAAAGGGAGGAAAAAGAACTCTAGGGCTCGGTCACATCAGAGATGCGACCATGCGAACAAAAAGCATTTCCTCCCCTCTCAGGACTCTGCTTCACTTCACCAGAACAGTCCAACATCCCAGCGGCTAATTAAGGCATGCAAGGAAGCCTCCTTCCCGAAGGCCAATCCAGGGTCACGCTATGAGCTGTAAAGTGGCAATGCCACCAAGGACAAGGCCGCTTGTGCCAGAATCCTGAGACTCCAAAGCCAGATGCTCCACGACCCACATCTCCCCCATCTCTGGTCACAGCTCTAAAGCCCCTCCTGCCACCTAAGGCCTCACCTCCACAGACTGCTGTTCTTCCCAGCTCCCGCTCACTGTCCTCCTCCACACAAGCCCCTCCACTCCCCGTGGAGCTGTGCCCGGGACAGACCCCGATCCTGGCACCAGGAGGGAGCGTGCTGTCACCCGACTCACTGTCTGGAAAGCCTCTTGCCTCCCACGTGGGAGCTGCTCATTCTCCAGGCCCCACAGCTCTGGGCAGGAGCTGGACTCCGTCTGCCCAGCACTGTTTCTGTCCTGGGACTGCTGAGGCCCATGGCGCTCAGCACCTCCTCCATGTCTCCAGCCATCTCCCCATGTTCAGTGACGACTCTGACATTTGACTCAGCGAGTCTCTCAGCCCCAGATTCCACCAAACTAGTAAAGGACATCAGAGGGAAATCGTGTTTCCGCCCTAGAGACAGAAACAGAGCAAACCAGGAGAGAAGCGCCTTGCCCACACAGAAAGAGCCTAGGCCTCATTCTCTCTGTACCCAAAGCAGTAACACAGGACGCACTTTAGAAGACTTACCGCGTCAAATACTAGAGATCTTATGTCTTCAGCTGCTCCCGAGATATCCTTATGAATAAAATCCACATTGTCTGGCCACTCTTCTGCATGACCTAATTTCCATGAATCACGCCAGGCTTTATAATTCTTCTTAGCCAGATCATGGTGGTCTTTTCGTATTTCAAAACTTATGACTCGTCCTTGTGATCCAACTTAAGTAAAAAATAATTTGATATTTCGTTGTATTAATCAGCTTATTTTAAAGTGTCAAAATTTTATCTGCAAAGGTATTATACATGTGCGAAAAAATAATTCAAATAGTTCAGGCTACAAAAGTCCTCCCATAGCTGACCCCCTCTTTAATAATGAACTCCCTCCTCAGAGGCAGCCGCGTCCCCAGGGATGTGCCTCCCCATGATGGTCGCCATCTCTACCAGCACAGTGCATGTATTTAACATACGCTGTGGTGTATTATACACTGCCTGACCTTCTACCCTCCCTCTTACTCACCAGCGACATTTCAGCGACCACAGATAGACTGCATTCTTTTTCCTTAACTGCATTTTTTTTTTTTTGGAGTCAGTCTCACTCTGTCACCCAGGCTGGGGAGCAGTGGCACGCTCATGCTCACGGCCACTGCAGCCTCAACCTACCAGGTTCAGACAATCTTTCCGCCTCAGCCTTCCAAGTAGCTGGAACTACAGGCACATGCCACCACGCCTGGCTAATTTTTTGGTTTATTGTAGAGACAAGGTCTCGCCAAGTTGCTCAGACTGGTCTTGAACCCATGGGCTCAGACAATCCTCTCACCTCATCCTCCCAATGTGTTAGGATGACAGGCATGAGCCACCACGTCCAGCACTGCATCCTTTTTTAACAGCTGTTCTATTCCAGTGTGGCTTTGCCATAGTTTATTTGATTCGTCACCAACTTAGCTTGTTTCTAGTCACATGCTAGCACAAACACTCCTGCAATGAAAATCCTTGTACCCAAGTCCTTGCACCATGAGCCAATGTATCTCTACAGGATAATGTCCAAAAAATGAATTGCTGGCTCCAGGGGTAAGTGAATCTTTTATTTTGGAAAGTATCAACACAAATTGTCCTTCACATAAGTAGTACCCATTCCTATGTCCACCAGCAACATATTATAGTGCCCATTTCTCCACACACTCCCCAATAAAGTTATCCAACTTTTTATCTGTATCAATCGAAAAAGTGGGTAAAAATAGTTTATCACTGCAGTTTTTGTTTTTTGAGTCATGGCCTCACCCTGTCGCCCAGGCCAGAGTGCAGTGGCACCATCACTGTTTACCGCAGCCTCGACCTGCTGGGCTAAGGCGATCCTTCCACCTCAGCCCCCCAAATAGCCTTAACTACAGTTGCACACCACCACTCTTGGCTAGCTTTTTTGATTTTTTGTAGATACCATGTCTCACTGTGCTGTCTGTGCCGGTCTCAAAAACCCGGGTTCCAGGATTCCTCTCACCTCAGCCTCCCAAAGTGCTGGAATTACAGGCGGGAGCCAGCATGCCTGGCCTATCACTACAGTTTAAACCTTCATTTCTAGCCGGGCTCGGTGGCTCAGCCTGTAATCCCACGCTTTGGGAGGCTGCGGTGAGTGGATTGCCTGAGCCCGCAAGTTTGAGACCCGCATGGGCAACTTGGTGAGACCTCATCTCTACAGTTAATCAAAAATTAGCCAGGCATGGTAGCGCGCGCCTGTAGTTCCAGCTACTTGGAAGGCTGAGGTGGAAGGATCGCCGGAGCCCAGCAGGCCGAGGCTGCATTGGCCGGGAGCGGCCACTGAACTCCAGTCTGGGTGACAGAGTGAGACTTCAATTCAAAAAATAAATAAATAAAATAGAAAATAAACTTGCATCTCTTTTATTTTGGATGAGGTTGAGCTTTTCATGTATTTAAACGGTATGTGTATTTGTGTCTGAAGAACTTTCAAACTATTTAGCACAGTAATACTGCAGTTCCAGAAAAAAGTGCACATTTTAACTTAGGGCAATTAACTTTTCACCCACTTCTAGCTAAGGTGATTTGCTACCATTCAGAGGTTATCCTGGGTCAATCAGTCCAATTCGCTAATGAGAAGCTTAAATTCCAAGATGTCTTTTGAAATGTAACTCTAACTACAAGTCATCATGTTGTGGAGATAAAAAACCATGTTAACAGTCCCACGAGCTGAACAACTGGAGGTTATGGAGCAAGAAACATCCATCACATCCCCAAACGGCAAAAATGCCTGGCTCCCTCACAGGAATGAGTCACACCACGACCCTCCTCCAATACCACGCACTTTAGAAACACAGGCACTACCTTCTCACAAGGACTTTTACATCCACCTTGTCAAATGAAAACATGCATGTAGGAATTTGTCATCGATTATGAGGAAATGACTGCCTTCAACTATGTACAGGAAAGAGTCAAACGAAAGATCTGCGGCGCTCAGGATGAATGCAGTGATATGGCATAACCTGGATCCTGTTCCTGCGCGAGGATATCAGATCACAGAACAAAGGTTGAAGTTTAATTTCCGCCCATTTTCCATCTGTAATCTTTGTAAAATCCACCCAGGTGAGTACTGCGACTGTTCAGCAGTCTGCTGTGAGGAGGGACAGACAGACTGGCCAGAACGGCCCTGACCTCAGGGGGCTGGAGGTCTAAGCAGGCACTCACCAACTGGGACACGAGTCATCAGAAATAAGGGGAAGCGTGGGACTTATGTTTATGCTTACTGTCCGCCTCTTGATTTTGGATCAGGCACCTACCTTCAAGAAGTCCTTTTACTAACTGGCAATGTTTAGAGATGTTCTGAAAACTCTTCACGGTCTAACTTTTGCTGAATAGTTGTTACAACTAATTCCTTCATGAATACCAACTGTGATTCTTTGGTCCCAACAATAGGTAACCCTTCCCCAGCAGCTGATACCCCTGACGCTTCTATATTCTCTCTTGCTAAGTGTCCATCTGGAACGGTTATTCAACAACACAACATATGCACACCAAAAGACAAGCACAAGAAGGTTCAGAAAAGCGAGGTTTTCGATGTCCAACAGAAATATCCCTGAACAGCAGAATAGATGAACTGTGATGTATATCTAAAGCAGGGTATTACACAGCAACGAAAATGAAAGAACAGCTGCTATGCACAATGACTGAATCTCAGATGATGAGTGGAAGCTACAAATAAGTTCACAAGTTCTACTGTGTGACTCCATTTAAATCAGGTCCAACACAGAAAAACCAATTAAAGTGATAAAGTCAGAACAATGGCTCTTTGGGGAGGATGGGGACTGGGAGGGATGTGAGGTGTCTGGGCGCAGGAATGTTTCTGCCCTCAGCTGGGTCCCAACTCCGTGAGCGTGGCCACTATGTAAACACTTACCGAGGTATACACTATGATCTGGACACTCTTCTGTAGCTATGTTTTTAAAGTTTACTAAAAAAAAAAAGGTAGAGCCGGGCATGGTGGCACACGTCTGTAGTCCCAGCTACTCGGGAGGCTGAAGCGGGAAGGCTGCTTGAGCCCAGGAGTTTGAGGCTGCAGTGAGCTATGATTATACCATTGCACTCCGGCCTGGGCAACAGAGTGAGACCTCGCCTCTAAAATATAAAATAAAATAAAATGGCAGAAACATTAGCAAGCATGGAGAGAACAAGAGAAAGCAAAGAAAATGAAGGAGATGAGAAAGCGAGTGACTGGATTAAGCCCCCCCAAACGGAAAGAAACACAGCTGCTGACACTTGGTTTCAAGAACGCTATCACAGCTCTCTGAGTACTTCCCCAACATCTGGATGTCTCTAATAACAAACTGAGTGTTTTCTTTGTCATCTAGACCCAGCTCACTTAGCCCAGTCTCTTACCTGCTTTGGATAAAAATAAGCTCATTCCACCAGAGCCCGAGCCAGCTTCCAAAACAGTGTCACCTGGGCTGACATTCATCATCAGCAGTATCATGCTCACGTCCTACGAGCGAAACACAGCACGCTTAACTCAGGGACCCGTTCCATGGACTAAGCACCGACACTCGTCTCACCGCTGGACGTGGAGGGCAGTGGAAAACAGGATCAGACCCTGACCCTGCCTACAGAGTTGATGTCGTGCTTGATGAAATAAGAGCGTCAAGAACCAACTGGTAAGGCAGCCCGCCCCTCGGAATAGCAGCAACATCACAGACAAGCGCAGAAGGATCTCAGAGAAAGAAGAAAGCAGCAGGCTGCCCTTGTCTGAAAACAGTGGAAGATTGGAGGAAACAACTGCAAGGCAGAGACAGCTTGAAGCAGCGCAGGTGCAGAAGTTTGCCCATCTCAGAAGGAAACAAGGATTGGTGTCAGTAGGTGGCATTTGCACTTGGCCTGGTAAGCAGCTGCGGCATGTCACTGAGGTGATACAAACAGCATTTTAGGAAGATTCACCTGGCAGGGGAACACAGATTCTACTAGAGGAAAATCAGAGGCAGGAGCTTACTAAATCTCTACATGAAGTGATGAACTTCTAATCTAGAATTAAGATACTACACTAGGAAAGCCGGGCACAGTGGCTCAGGCTTGTAATCCCAGCACTTTGGGAGGTGGAGGCGAGAGGACTGCCTGAGCCCAGGGGTTCGAGGCCAACCTGGGCAACTTGGTAAGGCCTCGTCTCTACAGTAAATCAAAAACTCAACCGGGAGCGGTGGTGTGTGCCTGTAGTTCCAGCTACTTGGAAGGCTGATGTGGATCACCTGAGCCCAGCAGGTCGAGGCTACGGTGGCCATGAGCATGACACCGCACTACAGCCTGGGCGACAGAGTGAGACTTCGACACAAAAATAAATAAAGACACTATACCAAGAAAAAAAAGATATTGTCCTAGGAACAGATCAGAGGACCCATTTACCAAACACTAACTGAATTGTTTTTGTTAGCACAACGGGAATTTTATGGATGATAGTAATCACGAGCTGCGTACTCAAACTTTACTACTTGCCAGGCTTCTGTTACTGGGCACGCTGCTTTCGTACAACATCTTGTTTAATCAGAATAGTAATATGAGAAAAGTATCATCATCCCATTATAAAGTCGAGAAACCAGAGGTAAAGCAATTTGCCCATGGTCACACCACCCGGAATTCAGTAGAACCAGTGTTGAGCCCCCAAACCACACTGCTGACCCTCACAATATGCTGTACGTTACAGGAGCTTGAATGTCAGCATTGACTTCAACACTGCTCCAATAGCGAGCCTTTTGTAGCTGGGAGTAAGCAGCACATCTAGTAACATTTTACTATCTGGGAAAAGCTGCTTGTGAAAATTCTAAAAGGAGGAAGTGGTTTCTAGGATCCTTTTTTCCACTCACAACAAAACTGTCAATTTGGCTGGGTGCAGTGGCTCACACCTGTAATTCCAGCACTTTGGGAGGCTGAGGTGAGAGGACTGCCTGAGCCCGCGGGTTTGAGACCAGCCTGGGCAACTTGGTGAGACCTGTCTTTACAGTCAATCAACAAAAAAATTAGCTGGGTGTGGTGCACATGCCTGTAATTCCAGCTACTTGGAAAGCTGAGCCTAAACCTAGCAGGCTGAGGCTGCAATGGCTGTGACAGTGCCACTACACTCCAATCTGGCAACAGAGTGAGACTCCGACTCAAAAAACAAACAAACAAAAAACTTGTCAATTCAGTAAAGTTTTGATTGCAAAAGTAAATATTTAACAGGTATAGCGTCTAATTAAAAGCCAAAAGGCACTTCCTGAAATGCAGGCCTACAGCTTGGACCAAATGACACACAGTAACTGTTAAGATGCCTTAGTCAAAAAGTTTCATTCTCAATGCTTCATCAGACATACAGACCCCTGAGTGCCAGGCGCCTCCGGCAGAGGTGGGAGACCACACAGGCAACCACAGCTTGAAGTAGGCAGCAGCCTGGGCAGTCTCCTCGATGCAATGCCCCAGTGAAGGTGGGTCTATGGCTCAGATCTTCTCGTGAGGCACCGCAGCTCAGGCTTTCTGCTGTTCAGGCTCCATGGTTTTGGCGGGGTGGGTTTCCAAGGCTGAATCCCACCGTGTACATCCTGGCAGTTTCAATCCAGAACGTGGGAGACATTTGCATGTATTCCTGTCCCTGTTTTACAAAACAGGTTGAGGGCGACCCCTCCCAAGTTAAAAAATCTCACTCCACCATTGAGTTTACACCTCAGGCTTTCAAACAACCCTTCTTGACTTATTTTTCCTCAGTAGGAATTCTAATCTCTTCTGATGAATTCAATAATGCAACTCTAATCCTTAGCCTAAGGCTTTAATAACTGAGCTACACCTTAGTTTTTATTAAGTGGCAACACTTCCTACTACCCAATTGTCCTGCATGTCACAATCATGCATGTCAGCAGAAAGGATTCATGAGAAAATCTGAGGATTATTGTCATTTATACTTCTATTCCAAAGTTAAATGTGTTTGATACTGACCGGTGAGAGTCTCTGACATTTCATCAATATCAGAACCAATTTAAAATTGTTCCGCAGACCATCTTTTTAACATTAAGATTAAGTTATATAATTCAAATACCATTCAACTGATCAGTTCTTAAAAATCAGGTGAGGTATTCCCATAAGCATTTCAAAGCTATAAAGACTGAAGTGAAATTATGTCAACACCTAGCAGTCCACTATTAAATTCCTCTTTAGAGTGGAATGCTGTGACTTTTTAATCTATGACAAATGGAAAAGCAGAAAGTACAGTAAAGATGCATCTTTGTAACTTTATAAAGCAGAAATCTCTGCATATTTAGAGCTTTTCTTTATTGATAGAGCTGAAAAAAAAAAGAAAAAAGAAAAAAAAACAGAAATAAACTCTATCTAGTAGGGAGGAAACCGACATAGGGACATAAGACAAAAATTAGAATAGTCTTTTATGACTAGGTTGGAACAATCAAAAAAGAAAAAGAAGTGATGTGGTTCAAAAAGAAAAGATAATAGACGTTCCTGTCAAGAACTTACGATAGTCCACGGGCATGAAGCTCGGGAAAAAGGTTTTCTTGATCTCTGGGTACCTTTTAAAAGGCAGTCTGGGGCTACCCTCTTTCGAGTCCCCTCCTGCAAGGGGAACTTTTCTGTCTTTTTAATAAACTCCTACAAAATATAAAAAACAAAAGGCAGACTGGGTTTCTACTGAGAGCCTTCCGAGGGTCTCCCGCTAGACATGGAAGAAAACACTCCAACACCTCTAAGCCAGGCCCCTCCACCAATGCGCTCGGGCCACAAGAAAGTCTCTCCTGTGGAAAGCTGACTCTTCCTCACTCAGGATTCCTACCAAGGGCACCTCCTGGGAGACCATCCCTCATCACCTGTGCCTCCTACCCCAACCACCCAGCACAAGTCACCATTCATGCTCGTCTTCAGGACACTTAGCACCACCTGGAATGACCTTATCTTTGTTCTTTGTCAACTCTTGTAGATGCTGAGAGCAAGGACTGCGATTCAACATGACACCTCTGTACAACAGTGCCTTGAACATAGAAACTAATCAGTTATTTGCTGAATAAATAATGCACAAATCCTCATCTGGGGAGAGGAGGAATTGTGCTACAAAGGAACATTCTACGCACGGACTGTGACCCTAAGGATGGAAATAAACTACTGGCAAGAGACGATTAGTGTAAGATTGAAGCTAGACACCAGGCTGTTAGCAGATCTATAAAGAATATTCATTTTATGTCCAGTGTCGAATGTTAGCTGTTTTTATACAAAACTATTCTTTCATAAAGGGAAAAAGCATAGTAATACATCTATTAACAATAAGATGTAACTCCAGCAACGTGTCTTATTAAATATGATGATTAAAATACCATAGTGGTACTACAAAATTGTCTCCAAAGAGTTCAACATTCTCTTGGGTACTGAACTTGCAAACTTAAAACAAAGGCCATCAGGCCGGGCGTGGTGGCTCACGCCTATAATCCCAGCACTGTGGGAGGCCGAGGTGAGAGGACTGCCTGAGTCCACAGGTTCCAGACCGGCCTTGGCAACTTGACGTTTCTACAATAAATCAAAAAATTAACTGGACCACGTGGTAGCGCGCGCCTGTAGTTCCAACTACTTGGAAGGCTCAGGCGGAAGGATGGCCTGAGCCCAGCAGGTGGAGGCTGCGGTCAAAGGATGATCCGAGCCGAGTAGGTCGAGGCTGGGATGGCCGGCAGCGTGCCACTGCCCTTCAGCCTGGGTGACAGAGTGAGACTCCGACTCAAAAAACAAAACAAAAACAAATAACAAAGGCTGGTCGCAGTGGCTCATGCCTGTAATCCAAGCACTCTGGGAGGCCGAGGCCGGAGGACTGCTTGAGGCCAGGAGTTCCAGACCAGGCTAAGCAGCACAGCCAGACCCTGTCTCTACGATAACAACAACGGTAACGATGGAGCAAAGGGAACAAACACAGGCACTTAGTACGTGCCCAGCGGGTGAGTTAAGCACCCTGCCAGGGGGTGGACGGGGTCTTCCACTGACCGACCAGAGCGCCGAGATTCCCGAACCGAAAGGCGGGCGCTTTCTCCGAAAACCTCCACCCGGCCCAGCCTGAAGACGCCCGAGTGATGCCCCAGGGGCGCTCCGAGCCGCACCTTGGGGTACGCGACGGCGGGGCCCCTCTCCATCAGCAGCACGAAGTCGTCCAGCGCCGGCCGCCGCAGCAGGACGCGCTTCCCCGCCGAGCTGCGCAGCACGTGGCCGGGCAGCTTCCCCGCGAGCCGGCGGAGCGGGACGGCCCCCCAGCAGCTGTTGAGGCGCCCAGCGGCGCGCAGCCGGAACAGCGTCTGGTGCCGGGTCTCCCCCTCGCCGGCCTCGGCCAGCACCAGCTCCCCGGTGCGGAGGGGCTCCTCTCGCGGCGCGCGGCGGGACGCGGGGCCACCAGGCTCTTCCGCCGGGGCGGCGGGCGGCGAGGGGTCCCCAGGGCTCGGGTCCCTCCGCGGCGCCGGCGGCCTGCGGCGGCCCCGTGACCACACACCCCGGGGCCCAGGGCCCGCGACGCGCGGGGGCGCAAGGGGCGGCTGGCCCGCCATCCTCCGCGCCGCCCCGGGCTCCCGTCCGCCATCCCGCGCGTCTTCAGGCGGGGACTCGCGGCACAGCGGCCGGGTCCCCGCGGGGGCTTCAAGCCCCGGGCCGCGCGGCCGCCAGCCGGCCCCGGGTCCCGTCCGCCCCCGTAGGTGCCGCAGCCCCAGCGCGGCCAGCATGGCGGCCCGCGCCGGCGCCGTCGCAGACGTGACGTAGCCAGGCGCGGCCCCGCCCCCCGCCGGCGCCCAGTCGCGGCCGCCCGGGGCTCTGCGGCTGCGCGGTGACAGCCCCGCGACTGCGCATGCGCCCGGGGCGGGGCGTTCCCGTGTGGTCATCCCCGCAGGCCCGCTGGGGACGCGAGGCCTCGGAGAGCCGCTCGTCAGAGTACCGCGCATGCTGTCGATTTCGGGCGCCCCTCGCGGGGGCCCCTGATCGCCCCGCCTCCCGGTCACCCCGCGGGCAGGGGGACACCGGCCCTAGGGGCGTCCACCCGCGGCGAGCGAGGCATGCGCCGCTCGCTACTGGCGACACCCTCCCCGGGCCCAGCAAGGCGCTTGGAGGGGGCTGTGGCCCCCGTTTCCACCTCACCGCGCTCCCCCTCGTTGTCCCACCCCCAGGCCCTCAAGGTCCTCGGGGCGGCTGTGGCCACCTGCTGCCCCACCCTCCCTGCCCCCGCCCCCGCCCCCGCCCTACGGCCCAGGGAGTCCAGGAAGGTTGCTGAAAGTGACAACGTTAACGATGTGCTTATATAACAGATTATGTTAATTTATTTTTGCAGAGATAGGGTCTGACTGTGTTGTCCAGGCGGGCTGCCAGCTCCTGGGCTCAAGCAATTCTGCCTCGAGCTCCCAAAGTTATGGCCTTGTAGGCGTGAGCCCCCGTGCCCGGCGGGTTCTTTAAAATTGTTATTAAAATATGTTCAGCCAGGCATGGTAACGCATGCTCTGTAATCCCA
>CAUYQG010257436.1:0-38831 GCA_963574415.1 Tarsius wallacei
CAGGGTAAGGAAGGAATCCAGATTGAAGATGACCAGGTGAGGCCAGACCTGGGAAACAGAGCTTTGCCTTCCCACACTACTGTCCTTGATCATGGCATCTCTATTCCCTTCTCCAAATGCTGTGTCTTCTCAAAAAACTCAGTAGGGAAGTGAGTGCTCCTCCTCTTTTTTAAGAAGAGATGATTTCTCACCAACCCATTCTTGAAAGCCAAAGGCTTCCTCATTGTTTTTTGACACACCAGGCACTGTCTGCCATGGGAACTTTTGAGTTTATTCCCTTTGCCTGAAACATTTTTTTCCCACATGGCAGCACGACTCACAACCTTCAGGTAATGACATAAAAGTCTTCCCTGGTTGACCTAATATATTGACCTTCCTCTTATAGTTTATAGTCCTTTTCCCTGATTTATTTTGTCCTTTAGCACATATCACCATTTTCCCGATTCTATACCTTACTTATTCATGTGCTATTGAGCAGAGTTTTGGCTCCAGTAGAATGTAAGCTCTATGAATGCAGGAATGTTTCTCTGTTTTGTTCAGTACTAAAGCCATAGCATGTAGAACAGTGTTTGGTCATTGTAGAAGCTCGAAAATAGTCTTTGAATGAATAATACCAAGAGGCATAGGTATAAAATTTGCTTATAAGAAGAGTCATATGATCTTTCAACCTTAAGATTCTGTGATCAGGCAAACTAATCAGGCAGCCTAGTTTCAGTGGTCCCATAGCCCCTCTGCCTACATTTATCAAAACATTTGTCACCCACATACCCTAATCTTTAGGTTGGCTTTCTCCTCACTAGAACTTACTCTGCAGGAGAATGAGGACTATGTCTTTAACTCTGTGACCTAGACTATTTAGTAGATGCTCAGTAAATGTGGAGAAACATGAGTAAATGAAAGAAAATACAAAAGCACACTAAGAGACTGTTGAGGTAGATGTGACTATTCAATGAAAGAAAAACGAATATCTTTGTGAAGATGTAGAATACATCCCCCATTTTTCGGACTTATGAAATACCACAGAGAGTATCTGTGCAGAATAGGGAAGAAGCTATGGTCTCTAAAGAAATCTCAGGAAACAAAATTAGGTAGGAAGGGTAAGCCACCTTGAATCAGGTTTAGATTCAGGGAGCAGAATGAGGGTGGGAGCCATGAGAGGAGCCAGCCAGAGTGAGAGGTGGAAATAAATCTTCAGGTGATTCAATGGGTGTAAACCATCTTGGAGCAGAATTCTGACTTTGGTAAGCATCAACAAGAACAGGAGTCTTAAGAAAAGTAGTGGAAGTGATTCCAAATTGGTTTCATGACATCTCCATGCTTCCATAGTGACTTTAACCTTTCATGCAAGGGTTTAGATAGTTCATCTTCCTTATCCACAAAGTGATCATTCAACCCCAGGGCTATGTGAATTCTAGGTCTGAATCCACTGCTTTGGGCTAATAAGAGGCACAAAGAACCTATGAAGGTAAATTTTTTCAGTTTCCTGTTTCATTCTCTTCAGACCCTGAGCCCTCGTAGAGCATGACTGGTACATTTACTCAAACCAATGTATTCTGGGTCCTTAACTACCTTACAGTCTCCCCAAAACGATATTATTTAACCAAAATGTCATAGTGATATTATTATTATAAAAATACACCCAGAATTAGCACATCTACTTTCCCCAATCCCCTCAGCATTATTTACATCTTTGTAAATGGCATTTCCTTTAAAAAATAGGAAGCTGTCCATCACGCTCCCTCTATAAAATTGTCACTTGTGTATAAAAAACTAACACCTTTTATCTTGCTATCTTGGAAAGAAAACATCTACATATACAAAACTGATCAAGATTTAGAAATCAGAAATTGGGCATACCAATCCAGAAGTTTCTGATCCAAGACAGAGGAGGTTCCCCCCTCCACCACCACCCTTCATTGTTTTCTTCTAAGCTTTCTCCTTTCATTAAATCACAATGCCAAAGTCAGGGCATGCTGTGCCTGTCCTTGTGGCTTACAGATCAAATGAAAGCCAGTATTAATCATCTTGCTTGATTTTGGAACCTATAAATTTTCAAGAACAGAACTCCAATGACACAAGTCCTTTATTCTTTGATCTTATGCAGTGTCATTTCCCTTTTCTTCCCTTAGAATAAACTTTAGAAAATGTTAGTTACATAAAACCATTTTAAAGTAAGCCTATTATCTTTACACTGGCCAATTAGATAAAAATTTGCTTTAAGAATACCGTACTTTGTTTCTGTTTTCCTCTAGAAACTTTAAAATATAGTTGGTACTCCAGGTTTAGGCATACTAACTAGACATAAACTTAAGTCTATGTTCTCCTTAAAATAATTTTATGAAACATAAACTAGATCTATTTTGAAGTCTGAGGTCCACAATTTTTTGGTCATGAAAATTTACTTTTTTTATTTTTGTTTTTAAATTGAGATGAGGTCTTGCTATATTGCCCAGGCTGGTCTCAAACTCCTAGGCTCAAGTGATCCTCTTGCCTCAGTCCCCCAAAGTGCTGGAATTACAGACGTGATCTACCATGCCTGACTGGTAATGATAATTTGTTCAAAGTTACAATCTTGAAATTATAAAAAGAAAGTGATGCTGAAAATAAAATGAAGTATTAAAGTTCTTCGGAGACACTCTGTACATGGTGAGCCCTCAATAACTATTGCTCAACGAGTCAGTGAAGCTGAGAATGGGACATACTCTACATACTTGTCCTTGTCCTAGAGAAAAGAGCTGGGGACAGCTACTGCGTATGGCCTCAACATCTCCAGAGTGAGGCTGCTGTGTAGGTGGATTAATAGCAGGTCCGTCTGTTAAAGCTGTATTTCTGGGTGGCATATTGTCAGTGTATTCTTTGGTAACAGACTTTGTACCCTTTAATTTGATTTCAGATAACTTTGTGAAATTAAACATTGAGTCAGAAAATATGAGTCAAATGTTTTTTCATTATGAGATTAATACAACTCTTAGGTTATAAACAGAACTACACAAGGACTGGAAAAAGAGATCAGAGCTTTTCAACTAGAATTTTAAGCCTGAGGGCAATCCCCTATGCATATGATACTATATAAATTCCAATTTATGAAGTCTATTTCTCTTCCAGGGTTATCTATGTAAAAATAACATAGTTTTGTTTACACTGAAAGTTGATTGTTTGTTGAGGTGATCAAATGGTATAAGGACAACATTAATCCTATTATGTAACTGGTTTGCATTTTAACTTTTTTCTGTCTCTTCATTTACTGTTATATTTAATACTAGGTTCTGTTTTTAGCCTGTGAGAGACAGGATACGTGTAAAAGATACTTATAACATCTGTAGCAATGGACAGAAGAATGTATAATAATAGGAAATGTCTACATACCATCTGGCATAAACACAGATGTGTGTTTTCTTTAAATATAAAAATCCTGCACTCTAAAAAGGAACGATTTACAACACTCCACAGAAAGTCAAGAGCCCATTCTTGAGTGGCTCTTAATTAGCAAGAAGCAAACCTCCCTGTTAGTTGCCAATTTATTTATAGAACTACAGTGGTAGGTACTGCTCATTTCTCTTATTAATTATGAATACAGAGGTCAAAGTTCTCTCCAAAAACAAAGGAGATACTGGATGAATTATTTTATATCAGGTATTACAGTTTTTTATCCAGTACAGTAAATCAAAATTAAGATATTCTGTGTTTCCTCTAAAATCTTATCATGGAGTTTGAAACCCTCAAAGAAAAAAGCCTAAAGTATAATAAATAAAGGACATCAGGCATATTTAATAAAGTTATAGAATGTTAATACTTAACTACATAATAATCACTACAGAATAAAAGAGTATCTGTAAAACCAACAAATAACTCATAGAGAAGGTTATTTTTTGTAAGCGTTTATATTTTTAGTCCCAATAATATATTTACCAAATCCACTTAGTTTGTGGAGAATAATTGAATTTATGTTTTTTTTTTAAATTAGGCAACCCACATGTCTCCACTTTACAGAGATTCATTGTGCATCTTAACATCATAAAAGGCTCTGATGATGTTCCTACCACACCTTTGAGAGGAAATTACCATCCAAGTCAAACTATACCAGACTTAAAAGTGTGGATATTGGTATGTTGAGACCATCTCAAGGACAATCTGGAAGACATCCATGGGACACTCTTTGAAAATCACAGCATGATGAAATGTCTCATGAGCATGAAAAACAACAAAAAAAGAATTATGAAATGCTTTCTGACATGAATGTGCATGAGCTTCACACACCAAAGGGAATAAAAGACCTAGTCTTTTATAAATAAAATATATGCTTAGGAAGATGCCTCCCTTTCGAATCACCTCAAGAATTTATCGTTCAGTGTAATAGAATGCATTTGGCTTGTCTAGAATAAATTTAATGTTATTTTCAAAGCCTCTTTATTTTCTACCTCTCTTTCTATGAAAAATAAGTAATAAGATTGAAAAGCACCTACCACTTGCTAGAGTATATTATCTCGTATATTATTGTTTATTATGAATATGTTAGTATTTAATTAAGAGCTATTATTTCATGTACCTTTTGCTTCTGCCCCTCACTCTTCTGACAGGTAATAGACATAATTGCAACTCCATGTCTGCTCACCACCTACAGGTGCAATTTACAGCTCACACGGGCACCCATGAAATCCGATGGTACAGCGTTCTCATTGGAGTCAAAGATAACCAACAATGGTAAAAACCCATTGGCATACTACTGCATTTTGTTGGTTCTGTGTTCTATTCAATTTTATTCTAGTATATTCCTCGTTGAGAAGATACCTGCTAACTATATGTTTATTTGAAGTATTCAGGATTTCTCTGTAAGACTGACCTTATTTAAGTTCTTGAATTGTCTTGTGTTGTTCTCAGATAAGAAAAAAGTACAAACAAAACAAAAATGTAACACAAGTGGGCGCCATACATAGAATTCATTTATTCTGTTTCTGAGAAGTTTTATTTTTCATTGTTTCAAGAACTTTTGACAGATGAGCACTGGAGGAAAATTGCTGACAATTTCAACTTTATTAGTCCAAATGTTATTTTCCCAATTTCAAAAATGTACAAATCTTATCTAGAAAAGAAGTGATGCAAGACAGTTGTTACAGAATAATTGCAGTTTTACTCTTAGAGGATAGCATAATTGTTTATGCACTCATTTAATGAATTCAAGCTCTTTCTCCATAATATAGTTAAAATAAACCATATAAATTTTGGAAATGACAGGATAAGATTCTGCAAGGCTCATCATGACACTGCTCTGCTAGTCTGGGAATGACAGAACAGGCAGGGATAACAGGATCCCCACATTCTTGCTGAAGAAGGTTGCTCTAAGTTGAGTAGGCAGAATAAAGACTTAAAAGGTGGGACAATAGCTTCTAAACTGAAGGCAGAGCTATAAATATTTGGGAAGTCACAAGCAGAACGCCCAGCATTGGAAGTAGCTATATTAAACGGGGGAAGTTGTTTTAAACAAAGATTGCTGCTTGGCTGCCGATCTGAAAAAACAAAGCAACAAAGTACAAGTCTATCTGACAGTGACTATGGCCTGGCCTTGAGGAGTCATCACTGCGTGCATACAGGACAGGAAGGCGGGAGGTTTTTTGTGCTAGCCTCCTCTTCAGCTGGTCACACAGACTCTTTCATTGCTCAGTTTGCTGTGGCTTTCAAATGTGTTGGACCAACTCACACTAAGAAATTTAGTTTACGCTACAGCCCAGCACGTGTCTGTGTATATAAAATCAGAACCTGAAATAAAAGTTTAATAAATTGGCACTTATTTCTTATGTATAGTACATCCATCCATTCCCTCTATCTTCTGCTTTATGAAACTATGTTCTTCTATCTAGATTAATATAGATAGCAACAAAATCTATAATACACCTATAAATGAGAGTTAAATTTAAGGATATATTATCTATATTGATACACATTGACAATATAATATTATTTATTTAAATCAATGTTAATTATGACTCTCCAGTGGGCTGGGACTCTAATTAGAGAAACAATAAGAAGCTACCAGGCATTCGCCAATAGTATGAGAAAGTTCTCACAGAAGCTCCACGGTCTCTCACCTTCCAAAGAGGCTCCTGATGCTTTGCCCACATCCTCTCAGTAACAAGGCACACAATTTGTGCTGAGTTAATTTACACTTATTACTCTAAGTGTCCTGACATTTTCTCTTTAGTTCATTCTGTATTCTCCGCTTGCATAAAAACTAGAACAACAGGGGCCATGCCTGCAGGACTCAGCATCTCCTCTCATAGCTCCTCCCAGGATCAAGCATAGTGTGTCCCTTTCACTGGATGGCTGAAAAATGCTATGAACAGCTAATGCAATTGCAAGGCCATACAGAAAGAGTATAATTTGATTAACAGCACAGGAGTGTATATGCAGACTTTTTCCCCTAACTGAAGAATTTTAGTCTATAAAACTGAACTAATGTTTCAAATGAAAAAATATATATTTTGCCCATGATACTGTCTACCATTCAATTGTTCATTTTTATTCATTTGTACCTCAACTGTTTATTGAGTGGATACTATGAATGTGGGCTACAAGACAGGTGGCAGGATTTTCCCAGAACTGTGGTTTATTCAAACTAATATATACCCCAAAAACCCATGCCATAAGAGATATAATAGACAAATGGGATCTCATCAAACTGAAAATCTTTTGCGAAGTCAAAGAAACCATCAAGAGAGTGGGGAGACAGCCCATAGAATGGGAAAAAATATTTTCCAACTGTATATCTGACAAAGGCCTAATATCCAGGATCTACAAGAAACTCAAATGTGCTGAAAGGATAAAAACAAATAGCCCTATTAAAAAGTGGGCAAAAGATATGAATAGACATAGAAAATAGAACAGAAAAGAAGACATGTGAGTAGCCAACAAATACATGAAAAAGTGCTCAGCCTCACCAATCATCAAAGAAATGAGAATGAAAACTATACTGAGATACCTCCCAACTCCAGCCAGGATGGCCATCATTAATAACGCAAAAAACAGCAGATGCTGGAGAGGATGTGGAGAAAAAGGAACACTTCTACATGGGTGGTAGGAGTGTAAACTAGTACAACCTCTATGGAAAATAGTGTGGTGGTTCCTAAAACATCTAAAAATCGACTTTCCATATGACCTAGCAATCCCCTGTCTGGTAATACACCTGGAAGAACTCAAGTCATTCTACAAAAGAGATAACTGTGCATGCGTGCTTATTGCAGCACTATTCACAATAGCAAAAACACAGAACCAACCATGCTGCCCACTGAAAGTGAACTGGGTAAAAAAAAAAAAGCAGTACAAGTACATGATAGAATATTATGTAGCCATAAATAAGGACAAAATTATGGACTTTGCCACAACTTAAATGGATTTAGGGTCTATCATACTCAGTGATCTATCACTGAAACAAAAAACTGAGTACCACATTTTCTCCCATAAGTGGTTCTTGAACATTTATCATAATGCTATAAGAAAGGGATTGGCAGTAATGGGACAGCACCAGGGGAGGGAGGGAGTGGGGGGGCACATAACATAAATGAAGGTAAATGATCCTAAGCCAGTCTAAGTAAGGACCAATGGGAGGCCCAAACTTCACCTGCACAATGACCACTTATGTACCTAATTCTGAATTGTACCTTACATCTTTAAAATATATATATATAAAGAAAGTAATCTGTACCAGCCAAGTCAAAGTTAGAAAATTCAAATATTAAAGTGTGACCTGATTTTAAAAAATACTTATCTTGCCAAATATGTACTCAATGTCATCCTCTTTGCTCCTCATCTGCAACCTTTGGACTACAAGTGTATAGAATTAGATTAATCATAATCCTGGGTTTATGAAAATTATCATCATTGGTCTATTCAAAACTCATCCATTTATCTACCTCATTACCTATTATATTCAAATAAGGCAATACTTGAAGATGTCAATGTCAGGGACATTATTATTATGGTTTTTAATTGACTAGTGGAACAGAACAGAAAACCTGAAGATGATTTTTGTAACTTTTGGTTTATGTCAGAGGCAATATAGTAGATCACTTAGGCGAGACCATTGAATAAATTGAGCAAGGGAAATATATGGGTCATCATCATTGATTGCAAACGGGTTAAGAACTTAAATGTCAAAAACTAAACTTGAAAACGTTTAATAGAAAATAGAAATGAATACTTTTCTCACCTCATGTACAGAATAATTTCTTAAACATGAAACAGAAATGCTAGTTTTGAGAGGATTGATGAATTTGACAACTCTAAAATTAAGAATTTGTGTTCATCAATTCATCTGAAGCAGAGGAATAAGGAGGAGGAGAAAGGGGAGGAGGAGGAGGAGGAGGAGAAGGAGGAAAGCTAGAAAGAGAAACTTGGGGAAAATATTTGAAGAGAATCAGAATCTAAACTATGAGAACTCCTTCAAATGAGAAATAACAAACACTCATTTTTTTCTTCTCTTCTCTCCTACTATTCCTGCTCTCTCATTTTTCTTTGATTCCCTCAATCAACCAACAAAAAGTGGTTATTGTCCGAACAAGTTGTTCATATCTACCTCTGTGCCATTTTCTTTAGCTGGAATAAGTCTGTCACCACCAGCTGGAGCACTGATATCCCTATACTTCCCTGGGCATCACTCCCAAGAACTTTCCTTGATGAATTCAACTCGCCACTGCTTATTCCCTCAGAATTTATAGAGACCCATTTTAAACTTGGTTGCTATATTTACGTATTCTTCTTGAATTCTGATCTTTTCTAGATATCCTGTTTACTCTGTTGCATTTCAATTTTTCCTGATTATAAGAACTCTTGTGTTACATTCTGTTCTTGTAGCCTAACGTCCGCCTGTCGTTTCCATTCGATAGCTTAGCACAATGTTGTGCATGCAGTGGGTACTCATTAAATGAATACAAGGATTTTGCTCAGTTTAGTAATAAACTCTTCAAAAGTAGAACAAAATGAAGGTGGATTTATCCAAGGAAGCACAAAAAAAGAAAGAAAAAGACAGAAGTTCACACAAATAAATGCCTAACAAAGATCTTAGACAAGTTATGAAGACATATGGAAGAGATTTAAAAATATCCATTTATGAAGAAATTGTGAAGGAGGAAGAAAGCTATGTAAACAAGCCAAATTAAGGAAAAATTACATATTAAAGTAGAGAAAGACAATAAGCAGTAAGTTTCAGAAAATGTTTCAACTGGCAATAAAATGCTCAAATAAGATGGCAACAAATGAAAGTCAATGACTGAACTAATTAGGGGTACAAGCAAGAGGATAAAATCCCAGATGTGCTTATGCCTCTTGCTTTAGAAAAAGCAGGTGGAGAAGTACCTTTTTCAGACAACAATTTTCCTGAGACAACAGATGTAGGCAGTTAAAAAAAAGTTACCTGCAAATAAATTAGACAAGGCAGCAATTGAAGATATCCTGAAGTCCAGATAAGAAAGGAATAAAGAAAGTGAAGAAGCATCACTGATTTAGACACCTAGACCATACCAGAGTCATATGAATTTAGAAATGATTATACTATAACAAGATGATAATTAATCCATTAGTTTAAGGTTATGTAAATTGAAAAGTAGATTTGATTTGGGCATTTAAGATTCTCCAATTTCTTTGATTACTCAAAAATACTTGAAAAAGGTGAATATTTGTAAATTAGCACTTCACTGAAACATTACCCTCTAGTAGTGCAATACAATAAAATAAGGGTTCATTTGCTCTTCAGACTAAGACTGTCGAGTTATTCAGGCACTAAAATTTCTTAATTATAAATCTGGTTTCTCATGTAAGACACTTTTGTGAGAGGAATCCTGATGAAAGCATTTTAGTATGAAGAGGTTCCATTCCATTCGTCCCACTTAGGTGTCTAAGGTTGGCAAGTATTTTGTGTTGAAACCTCAAAAGCAACCATTACTGGGCAGTAATTCCTTGCCTAGCTCTGCTTGAAGTGCTGTCAGATTAGGTCAGAGAAAGAAAAATATTTTCAAACACTCTGATTTCTGTATGCATGCATGATTAATATATAGATGCATCCAGTCATTCATTTACTCAGTCATGGAAGGCACCTGGGGTAAAGTAAGAAGTGGAAAGGATTTTGAGACGGCGAATATGAAAACAAGTCCAGCCTCTGTCATGGACTTGCTGGGTGACCTTGGATAAATAATTGACTCTCCATGAGCTTCATCTGATAGATGAGGGTGGGGAATTGGGGGTGTAGTGAAACATCTCCTTTATGGGCTTATTATGAGAATTAATTTTGATCATACTTGTGAAAATACTTTTTCAATTATTAACAATCTCTAAAATGAGAAAGGTCAAAGAGGATAAGAACTGAAAAGAAGCCTCGAGATTTAAGAATCAATAGATCCTTGATGGTGTTAGAAGTGGAAATCTGACTGAGGACATGATGGATGTGACTGAGGAGAAGGTTTGAAAGTGCAGACAGAAAGTGGAGACAGTTTTTTCCAAGATATTTCTTATGTATATGTTTGTGTCCTGAAATAGATCAAGCATTTAAGTCAGACATTATATCATAAATATTTGTATGTGTCTAGCTCTACTTTAACTAGCTATATAGCAGGGTATTTTGTGCAAACAGGCCCTTAAATATGAGTTAAATACATGTTGATGACAAAGGAAAGATCAAAAGAAGACAGCAGCTTTAGGTGAAGCAAATTCAAGGGCAGTTCTTCTGTTTTTTGATTTTTATTGTTTTAAAAAGAGGAGGTCACTGAATATGTAATTGTTAAGCGGTCACAGGGAATCAAGTAGGAGAAATGAGAGGTGTTGCAGCGATGTAGCCTCTGTCTCAAGTGATGAGGCCAGGCAAGAGGAAATGAGATCAAGAATACTAGAGAGGAGGACCATACCGAAAGAAGCAAGAGAAACAAGCATTAAGCGTGCATAGCAAGGGCCTTCCCTGGACAAAAAAAGTTAGAGAAATTCTGAGGTGGTTTTTGTGGTATGAAAGAGAGTTGATGGTACTCAAGTTGGATGAGTTCTACCTTCCAGGAATGCAAGAGTTAAACTTTTCCTGGTGAATAAGAGGGAGGGTTGGGGGTTCTGACATGGTTGAATATTCTCTAAGAAGTTAATATGAGATCAGAAATGGATAGTTGAAAAGGACCTGGGGTAGGGATATCAGGATATCAGGAGTGATGAAAAGAGGAGACTGACTGTGAACTGCAGGTTAAGGATAGTGGAGAGGGAGGGCTCGGTGGCTAGATATTTAGTTGTTATTTGGGGAGGTGTATTCAGGGGAAGAAAGGTGTGCTGATGCCCTGTCAAATTTTCACTTCAGCTGGCCCAACCTGATGGTATTCTTTTTTTCTTTCAGTGAAAGAAGATGAGCAGACAGTCTGGCTTGCAACATGAAAATTGCTTACAATAAGTGAACTTTTGAAATAGAGGTGAGAAAAATTAACATGGAAATTTGGAATTACTATGAGAAAGAAACATTAATAATTGAAACTGTCTAAAGGTGTCAGGAATTTTCTTGAAAAACATGAGTTCTTAGCAATAGGGAAGCTCATCTAGGCCAGGAGCACAATAATTGCTTGTGATTAAAACAAATGAAATTTAGATACATGAATTTTTGGGCAGGCTTAAGTGGCATTCTATTGCCAACCTAGGTAGGCTATGGCTCTTCATTCTGCATCTAAATGTGTTTTAATATTTATTATTGCTTATAAAAGTGCACAGATAAAAACAAATGAAATTTAGGTTTCAAAAACCCTGAGATTTTAGCAGATATTTGAACTAGCATCATAACACTGCTAAAGGTGATAGAGTATACTACTCATCCTCTGCCAATTGACTTTTACTTTTATAACAAAAGTTAATATGTGAATACATTCTATTTATAAAAGTTTACTTAATGTATAATAGGATAATTTACTTTGTGAATCTTCTCTTCTTAGACACTTAGTTTGCTTCCAATATTTTCTTATTCAGATGATGTTGTAATAAACATCTTTGTTCATACTGCTTTGCTTAGATGTGCTAGTGTGTTTCTAGAATAATGTGAGATTTCTGCACTGAAGCACATGCACAAGAATAAGGCAACTTCCTGAGAGGTTATATCAGTTTACAGTTCCATCAATAGTACATGAGAGTATGCCCCATTATTTAATAGTCTCATATAACATATAATTACACCCTTAGCATGATGAAGCAAACGAAAAGCAAACTCTTTGTTTTCTTAGGTTTTTAAATCAGAAAAACTTAACATATATGAAACAAATATTAGATGGTACACACCACAAAATACAGTCATGAAGATGTATACAAGCATGTATTTGTGACCTGTATAGTGTGCTTGAATGTTATGTCAATAAAAATTTTGTAAGTCAGTTTATGTGGATATGTTTTGCATTTCCTTCCATCTTTTCATGCATTGATTTATTTTGCTTTGTTGTGATCATGCTATATTACAATTATTGTCTCCTTTCCTCTTTACATTTTAATCAATAATCTTCCATGTTACTACAAAGTTCTAACAAACATCATTGAAAATAGCTACATAAAATTCTTTTAACAGGATGTGTTTAACCAGTCCTCTTAGATTGTTTTTACTATAATTAACAAAGTTCTATAAATATGATTGGTGGCCAATTTGTTCCCCATATTTATCATTATTTCTATAAAACATAGTCCTAGATTGAAATTACCAACTGAGTCAACAAGGATAATTATTTTAAGAGCCTGAAAATATAGTAACCTGCTTTTAGAAAAAGTTGAACCAAAGAACAAGATATCCATTTTATCATAAGTTTGCCAGGATTGTTTCTTAAAAACTTCTAAAAAATTTGCTAACTTGATGCTATCTCCTGCTGTTTTAGATAAATGTTGCACATACCTGTACAACATTGCATATACCTGTCCTTTGTTTACACAAAATTAACTTTTAAATTCATTTCTCAACCTTGGATATGGATGGACAATTGCTTGCTGTGGGAGGTTGACCTGTGTGTTGCAGATTACTTAGCAAGCCTCTGTGCCCTCCACAGCATCTCTGACTTGTAGCAGACAAAAGTGTCCCAGACATTGCCAACTATTCATGGTGACACAATCAGACTTTCTGAAGAATTATTTTTGTATTAGAAATTACATTTTTAAAATGTAGTAAACTGCCTATTGAGTTTATTTGTTTTGGAAGTTTAGATGTTTGTATCTAAAGTGAGAAATCTTCATTCATAAGGATGACGACTGCAAGTGAAGACAGGCTAAAATGTGAAGCGGAAACTAGAGGTCAATTCAGAAAGCATCATGAGAGCGCAAAGGTGAACAACAGGGAAACAGAGGCTCGGGGAGTTTAATTCAACTCTCCAAGAAGCTGAGTGAGCACCCAAGCCTTATGTCCCCCAGCTACAGGTTTTTTGTTTGTTTTGTTTTGTTTTACAATCTCACCCTATTGCTCTTGCCATTCCTGCTTTCCATTATAACTCAGTTGGGTCTGTCTCCTTCAAGGAGCCTTTTTCAGAAACTCACCTGAGCTACAATGATTTCTACCAGTCCCCTAGACTGCCTATATTAGCATGGAGTTCTCCAGTCAGTGTTCTGTATTTAAATGATTATCACGCGCACTCCAGGCTTGATCCCAGTAGCTTGAAAACTCTTGGAAGGTGCTTGGGTGAACGACTCTGACCACAAAGGCCCCTCGCAAAATATCAACTAGGTCAGCATCAATAGCATTTTGGGGTTATTTTGTTAGGAATATGGTGGCTCCTTAAACTGGCCAAGTGGTTCTGGCCCCAAGGAAGGAAATGAAATTTGACCTATAGTAGGAAAGTGAAAAATGTGAGCAAAAACTACTTTCAAACTGAGCAGATTATTGGCATATTATATTTAATAAAAATGAAAAATGGGGAAAGGGGTTACTGAATTAGAAAGTGAGGAGAGGGACAGGGACCTGAGAGACAAAATTAAAATGCAACATACTAAGGGGAGGACAGCAGAGAGATTAGTACTGGAATAAAAGGAGAAAGAGAAACCATTGTTTGGTCTACAGTAAAACCATTTTCATTTCCATGGGTAGTAGATTATAAACCTTACATTGTCCAACATTGCATCCCCAGTGCCTAATGGAAAGACTTGTACATTAAATACAAAATATTTATTGAAGAAATGATTGAATGGCTGGCTGAACCTGGCTTCTTGAAGAGTCACCCCCTAACTGCAGCAGAGAATCAAATCCTGCCCTTTACATGTGTAAATAAGAATGGAAAATCCCCAGTTGCATTTCAGCTTGCATTGAATACCTACAATGGTTTGGTTCAGTCCTAGGCACTGCAGGTGAAAGATGAATGCAAAGAAAATAGAAGAGTCTAATAATCTTATTGGAAAAATGAGTTGTGAGATAGCTACCATCTTTAAGGAGTTGTTTAGAAGAGGTCCAGCTGGTTGCCCAAATTTCAAGGATATTGAGAGATCAAAAGCTACAATATATTTGGAATTTGTCAAGACAAAGGAGTCTTCCTCCTCAGCACCCTCCAACTCCCTTCCCATAACCCTGCCTTAAGGTAACTAAGTTAAGAATGGCTTCAGAAGTTATGGTGATAGTGGTTGTACAAGTGAAAAACAGAAAATGTGAAACCATATACTCTGTAAACAGATATTGAGCTGTTCTTTGTAAGGCACTATATATCAGGTATTTATAAGGGACTAATGAATGAGGATATGATTTCTACTTTCAGTGGAACTTACAGTCTAATCAATACTTTTGATTAACCTCAAGAAGTAGCATACAAAGAACTTTTTAAAGATCAGATAAACTTGGGTTAGAATTGTAGTTCTGCCAATTTGAGATCCTGAGCATATCACAAACTTACTGATTCTAACTTTCCCTATCATAAAATAGTATTAATAACTTCTTCATAGGACTCTTATGACAATCAAATGAGATGATACGCATATATAGTGTCTGGACTTTAATATGTTTCTTTAATAAGGACTAAGTGTAGACTATTCAGACATGAAAGCATTTTGAAAACTATTTAACACAGTAAGTTCAACATCAGTAATTTATCTAAAATTGTAGCCTAAGTTAAAATGAAAAACTCCTTAAAAATACAATTTGAAATACAAAGTCATTGGGGAGCTTCCACAGTTACTAGGCACTTGTGAGTTAAATGCGCAAGGGAGTAAGCTGAAAGACTGGACCCAGAAAATACTTCAGTGTTTTTGAAAAGAGTGTTCCCACATTCAGATTTATAAAAGGTGGAAGAAAAATCAAAATTGCAAACGCAGTTCAAAGAAGATGAATTATTTTACTTAACTCAGAGCAAAGAACTAAACAGGGGAATATATGCTAACCAGGGTAATCACCTTGCAGTCTAATCAGGAAAGGATTGGGGGATATTGTGAAATCGGTGCAACCTTCATCTTGAGGCCCATGGCAGTACTGGATTAGGTTTCAAAGGGACAGATGCATAACAAGAAGCACTGTTATGACTGCAAAGCCATGCTTAGGGTCTAGAAGGAATACTTGTACAATATTGATCACCTCTGAACACAAAAGATATGACTGCCTCAGAGAAGGGGCACAATGTCACACAAAGCACCAACTCCATGACATCTCAAGAAAACACATTTTTATGAGGAAAGAGCAAAAGCAAACAGAGTTCAGGGAAAAAACAAACACTTGGGAAAATACGTAAATAATTAATCTAAAAATGTCAAGATAAATCATAATGTGTCCAATGCCAAAAAAGAAGACACATATTACTGAGAAAGAAATTTAATACATGGTCCTTCTCTGCTGAAAGTATTTAAAAGAGGAAGATGAAAGGGAACTCGGTCTCCAGTTAAAAAATAACTATGGGCCAAGAGGACAATTCTTTTTCAAAGAATACTAATGATTCACATAAAAACAATCCCTTAAGACAAAGGAAAAAAGAATAGCATAGCTCCTCAAATAAGCTTGAGATTTAACGAGTTTTATATCCCTTCACCTTCCAAGTACAGATACTACAGCCAAAATTTAAAGGTAATACATTTAGATTTTAAAAGGAAACAAATGTAAAACACAAATTGACAACTCAGAAATAACTGAGATTTCTATTTTCACTGAGAGTTCACTTTTTCATTTTTTGGGGAAATAAATGTCTACGTCGAATTTGGAATTTCTACATAAAATCAACTAATTAGCCTTAAAGATCTATCAATTCCATTAGCTTTTCAAACATAAGAAAGTGATACTGATAATTAGCTGATCAATACAACCTCAACATTTTTTGTTACAATTCGTTGTTATCTGTCTTGAGTGGGCAGACCTCCTTAAAACACTTAGTGGGTTTGAACAAATGCAATTTTTTAAACTGAGCCTGAGTTAGGCCTATTAAACACAAATGTTATAAAACACAGCCCAATAACTTCTTATAATATGTGAAAGTTGGAAAAAAAGCATAATTTTCTGACATTTGCAAGACATTCATGCACCATCATAAACAAATAAAATCTAGTAGCCTATTGAAAAATGTTTACATGATCTGCCTTTTAGTTGTGAGTTGCTCTAAAAGTCTTAGACATAACTTTTTTTTTGTTTTTCTAGTACACTTTAAATTTTATTGCCAGATATGGCAAAAAGCCTCCTATTTACTCCCCAAGTAGTTGTTAAATTATAATTAACATTGGTCAGGTGTTTCACAGCGTGCAACATATTTTCCCATTTGCTTTGGTGCTCAGGTTATCCCATATTAAAGTAAGGAAACTAAAGTTTGGAGGGAATGAAGAGTACTATGCAGCTATAACTGAATGCAAGGTCAGAACCCGAGCCCTGCTCATCCAACTTGGGGACTCGTGTTTTACCTATAACCACGGTACTGGAGCCATCCAAAAGTAGAGTTATTAGGAAAGATTCCTGGTGGGATTATTGGAAAACTAACAGGTTTTATAAGACACTTTGAAGGAAGGTTTGCAGCATACTGCAAAAGCAATGGAAGAAAAGAGAAATATGAGCAAGACAGCTATCAAATAATGTACCTTGTGTTCCCATACAATCCAAAGTGTTTCCTATACATTATGTCTCTTGGGTATTACAGAAATCTACTGAGACAAGGCTGATATAATTAGTTCTGTCTTACGGGACTGAAGTCCCAGGCTTGAAAGTGACAGCTGAAATTTGAATTCAAGTCTTCTATTCCTAGTCCAGTTTTCTTCCACTGCAAGAGTTGTTTTCATAATACGGCCCCCAGCCTAGAGCCCAGTCTTGCTAATGACTGCAAAGTGATCTAAAATGTCGGTGGGGCCTTGTTTTATAATATAACATCTCGTGTATAAGCTCATTTCCCTTTCTTCTGTATAAATCTAAGTGATCTGTGAAGCCTTCAAATTTGTTGATGTTGTTCTTATCACCAAGTTCTTTATCCACTGGAAAGTATGAATTTATGGAGGTAGTTAAAAGGAGTTTGTCACCTAATGATGATAACAAAGAAAACAGAATATACTGATCTTAGAAAATGTGTATACTGTTACCTGGGAAATAACGTATACTGAGTGCCACTTCCGGAAAAAAAAAAAAAGGAGTTTGTCTACCTAAGATCTTCAGTGTGCAGGAACCAAAGCATCATATACCTCATATACCTCATTGACACAAAAAGTAGAAAGAGGCTTACATTAATCCCTTTCTGTTATGTGACATTTGGGCCCTCTCCTGGATAAGCTAGCCTTTAGGCGTTGCTGCTGTCTTGACTACTCTTTCAAGGCTCCTCACCTAGGGATATAGTTCTCTGAGTTGGTGTATGACATTATCGACAGGAATAGCAATAATGGTTCAGGGAAAATGGTGGTGGGAAGGTTTGAGGACAGGAGGATCCCCTATGTCAGACAGCACTGGAAAGGCATGGTCAATGCCAAATTATATAAGAAGAACACGTTTGCAATCAGAAAATCTTGAGAGAAGCTGTTTTAATTTTCTCTATACATTTAAATATTGTGGTTTTTAGTTTAATGTTGTCTCTATATTGAAGTGCACTTAACAAGGAAGCATTGCAATTGTTTCAGTGCTTGGGCCTCCAGAGATCCTGATCCTGCCTTGGCTAAGGACACAAAGACCAGGATTCTTAGTAGGCTATGTCAAAGGTGAAAAACTGGGAGCTGTCTGCATGTATTTTATGCTTCTTTCAGCTGTTAGGAAATGCAACCCTCAAACTATTTTCCACCATAAGTCTTAGCTATAGATGATTAAAAATAGAAAGGGAGGCGAGAAGGATATAGTTGCAGTTTGCAGCACATAAAAAATGCACATGCTGCTGAATTGTGCAAGCCACAGGGAACACTTCTCACAGGTGTTCCAATACACAGAGGTTCCTCATTTGCCTCCAAGTGAAATCCATGTTGACAGGAGGCTTTAAGGGGCCCTCGCCCTTTCTTTGCACCTTAGATTCCCCAGACACACCAATACTTATCTGACTGAGCTCAGGAGCCACTGCAGCAACCACACTGTCCCAAAATCTCAGTGCAGGGCACTGGAAGTTGGCTGTTTTTTTTTCATAGAAGGCTTTTGTCTCTGGAGTTTCCTGTTTGACCCAATCTGCCAGAGCTCCATCTTTTTGTTTTTGTTTGATTTTTGGAGTTGAGGTCTCACTCTGTTGCCCAGGCTGGAGTGCAGTGGCGCAATCAGCAGCCTCCACTTCTGGGCTCAGGCAATCCTTCCGCCGCCTCAGCCTTCTGAGTAGCTGAGACTCCAGGCCTGCGCCACTATGCCCAGCTATTTATTTATTTATTTTTGTAGAGATGAAGTCTCACCATATTGTTCAGGCTGGTCTCAAACTCCTGGACTTAAGCGATCTACGAGCCTCAGCCTCACAAAGTGCTGGGATTACAGGCATGAGCCACCAGGCCAGCCCAGAGCCCCATCTTGCTGATCTCCAGGGACTCATGAAAGACTTGTTTTCCATATAATCTTTACTGGTGGGAAGAGACCTTAAGGCCATAATTTTGCAAAAGATAATTTAAACAATTATCACAGCTCATGTTCTTTTAGGTTATAAATACTCAAGTTTTGGTGCTTGCCTCCTGTAGCAATTTTACATAGGGTACAACTTTAAGAATAAACACACCAGTGTCTGTCCTTAGTAATAAGAGAGACTGCCTAGCTGGATGTGAAGATATTTGGATTCTAAAAATACAAAAACTGTAAGTCGGATTTATGCCCCTTCTCTCCCTGGTACCTTAGGTGTGCTGGTGCTTGCAATAACCCTGAATTCCAAGGTGAATTGTGAACACAACCTGCTCCTTTAGGGAGCTCTAAGATGGTGTGCCTGTGTATTTGTCAAATCTCAAGCCCACCCTGGGAGGACAGCATTGGCTTTGGCTGGACGCTGAGATATTTACTCAGGACGATTATGCCAAGACATTAACAGCTGCGGAATTAATTATTTATGGAGTGAGTGTCAATCAACTGAGACCAGAACCAAAGAATAATATTTTAAAATCATATGGTTAAAATCATATGGTTAAAAAGAAATCCTGGTGTATAGCACAAGTCTTCTGTCATTTATGATTCTTGAACTTCTCCCCAGAAAACTGCTCTTTTAAAATTAATTTTCCTTTCTCCTCAAGTGTTCTCTAAGTGCTCTCCTATTCAAAACCAAGCACCATGGCCGTGTTTGCGCTGTTTTCAGAAGATGCCCTACAGTAAGGGAACCCATGACATGTCCTAGTTTCAAAAACTTAAACACGGAAAAGAAATCCGGAGGAAAATGAGCCCCCCGCCCACGAGCCTTCCGGATTCGCCGCCGGGTTGGGGAAGCCCTGAGCGCCGCGGCCGTCGGCTGGCGGGGGTCTGCGAGCCCAGGGGTAGTCAAGGAGGAAACATGGATAGTTGGTCTGCCCATTTCCAAGAACACAGTTTCGCTTCGGCTTGACTAATATCAGGAACGCCCGCCTCAGCGCGCGGCTGGCATCTCGGCTTTGGGACCTCTGCCACTGCCAAGGATTTCTCAGGGTAGCGCGCCCTGGGGCTGGGCACCGCGTCGGGCCACGGGTGGGGACGGAGCCCGCTGTCCCCGGCCGTGCGCGCGCGCCTGGAAAGGCGGGATCTAGGGCGGCGATGCTGCGGGAGGCTCTGCAGTGTCACCGAGTCCCCGGGCGGTCCCGCCTCACTCGCCCCAGGGCGTGCGCCTCGCCAGCCTCTGCACGGTGAGCCGTCCCCGCTCCGCGCGCGCGAGTGGCGGGGACGCGTCCAGGCGCGGGAGTCCTCTGCCAGCCCAGGGGGCCGGGCGGGCGCTGGTCCCGGCCGGGCGCGTCCCGCGGGCTCCCGGCACACGCCCCTCACCTGAGCGAGGCCGGGCGCGCAGGCGCTCAGCGCGGGGGACGCGGCCGGGCGCCCCAGTCCCGCGCCCGCACGAGTGGGACAGTTCCGGGGCCGCGCCGGGCCGAGCTGTTGCCGGCGCCACCTCCGCCGCCGCCGCCGCCGCCGCCGCCGCCCGGGCTGCCGCAGCTCGCGGGAGAGCGTCTGCGCGAAGCCCCAGCGCAGCCCTGGCGGGACCGCCGCAGCCGCCCGGGCCAGAGCAACAGCTTCCCGGCCGGAGCAGCCACTGCCCCACGCACCCGCGGCCCGCGCGCCGAGGTAAGCTCCGGGCGCCCAGCCCACCCCGCGCCCCCGGGGCGGGCGCCGCCTTCCGCCCGGTCCCCGCCCGCCGCCGCCGCCGTCGCGCGCGCGGGCACCTGGGCGCGCCGCTTGAGGGAACCGCCCGGAGCCCCCTCCCGATAGAGTTTGCACTTTGTCCTGCGGTCCCACTTGTAGAGGAGGGCGCCCAGGCGCCTCTCCCCGGGCTGCGGAGGCGAGGCTCCCGCGAGCCCCTGGAGTTCGGATTAGGTCGTGGAAGCCAGAGGAGCTGAGTCCTCAGGGTAGGCTCCGATTCCCAAGGACAGATGGGGAGGATGAAGAGGGGAGAGGCTGGGAGAGTGCCCCTCTGTGGTTAGCCGCAGCGCCTCTGCCACCTGGGCTGGGAAGTTTGGGGCACGTCTCTCTCTTCATTACAGGGAAATGGGTAGTTTGGGGACGGAGGTGTGGGAGGAGGACAGCAGTCGAAGCTTGGGGTCCCGGGAGAGTTCTGTGGCTGAGCGAAGGTGAGATGCGGGCGGTGAGGCGGAGAGAAGGTGCCCAAAGTTTGCACTTGCTGGAAGCCCTGAGGGGCGGCCTGGGCTACTGAGCGCTGGTGAAGGTGTCAGCGCAGGGTGGGAGGACACTGTGGGACTGCGGAAGGGATGAGGAGAAGGGGAGGGGGAGGACCATCTGCTCTGTCACTGTTATGTGCGGGGGCCCGTGGGGAGAAGACAGAGCTGGCAGGACGAAGCTTCCCCGAATGCTTCCTCAGGCTCCAGGGGACAAACAGTTTTTATGGTGAACCTGGATGAGGAGTGCTGTGGGTCCTTCAGGGAAAGAATTTGCCAACAACTCCCCCGCCCCCCTTCCTCCCCCGGCTCCCACCCCACCCGCCCGTGAATACAAAATAAACGCAGTTTTGGAATGCTCTCAGAAGTTCCAGGATTGGGCAATGTCTTTTCATTTTCATACAGAGATGAGGTTTGCAGTTCTGTTTGGTTTTTGCTTTGCCGAGGACCATTACACCAAGGCCAGTGCAGACTTTGTCAAGATGTAGCAAAAAGGTGCTCCAATAAAACCAACAAAACATTTGTGTTACAGGGCCCAACCTAAAGCTTGGAAATTGGCAACTTCCACACGATTCATGAAACTGTGTGAAATGCATTTATCTAATTAAAATGAAGGCTTTTCATAAAGTCAATCAGCTATATCTTAGGTAAAGTTAAAGGTTTGGGCTTGAAAGAACTCCCTTAATTATTTCAGGGTCTAATTTCACCAGTTTTCGAGTCCTTTCATTTTATTTTGATGCCATATGTGTATTGAATATGTGCTGGCCCTTCCCTGTAATAGATAAATGCCTTTAGATTGCAAAATACTGCATTGCAAGTTCTGTTGTTACTTGAGGTTTTTAAGATGAAGAAAAATGCTTATCTGATCAAAGTGTTGGTTCTTTCTGAGATTCTATCTTCTCATAAATTAAGTGTTTGTGGATTTATAATTTACACACTTACCAATTTTCAAAAATGATTCAAGGAAGCTTGGGGTGGAAACCACAAATCAAATAGCTATTCTTGTAGATCTCCTTGACCTCTCTTAGATGTGTTTGTTAGTAACATGCTTTTGGGAAGGTGAATTCTCCTAACGAAGGAAAAATTATTGTTCTTTCTGGAATCATCCTGGTGATATTAATGTTTTGCAGTGTAATTCCTTATCTACTTCACTACATTATATTATTTTACATTACATAAGTAATATGATCTCTTTATAGAAGCTTAATGACCACTAAATATTATCTATATTAAGAAAAATAGTTTAATATTTTTTTTAACATTTTAACAATATACGGATTCACAGGACAAAAAGAAAACAATGAATTTAATGTATCCTTCTTGAACTGAGGCAGAAAGGAAACCAAGGAAGGTGTCTCTTCTACAGTCAAACTAGAGAAGGAACTGTCATTAATACTTGTCACCCAAAGATGGCCAATTAGTGAGAACTGTCAGCACTTGGAGAATAACTTTACGAAGTGTAACTATTATTTGAGATCTATCACGTTATATCAGGTGCTCTCAGCATTCTTTTTCTCAGGCAGGTGACCTGACTCAGAGAAAAAAAAATCATTCAAAACAAACAATTCTGAAAGGTGAAATGTCTACACACAATAATGTGAGGAGTTAGGCACCATGAAAAAGACAAGGATCTTAAGCCAACCCCCCTTCCTTGCCCTTAGACTTTTTAAATTCCAGTTGAATTTGAAGATGTCTTTGCTTGATTTTTTAACGGCAACTATATATATATATCTGTGTGTGTGTGTGTGTATATATACATATATATATATTTAAAATCAGCAATTAGCAAACTTCTCACAGGAGTGACTGCTTCATTTGTGAAAAATCTTTGTTCACAGAAATAAAGAACAAAATTGCCTTTCTACTGTTCCTATAAGATCCTGTCTCCAAAGATCTAAAGAACAGTGAGTGTGTGGGTCTGTCCCAGTTTCCCACAGCTTTTTATGTCTCCTGATTTTTTATTATAACCCCTCCACACCATTTTATTATCTCTATTTTGCCATCCCCTATTCCTGTCTCTGTTCCCCCTGTGTCTCAATATGGTCTCTCTTTTTTTATTAAAACATCTGGGGATTTCTCTTGATCTCTGTTGCTTTAGAGATGATAGGTTATCTCCTTTTTGCTCTTTTGTGTGTTACTTTTTATTCAGTGGTCTCTTTTTATTAGTGCTAGATTATTTCTCCCTGAAGTGACATCCTAGCTCTGCGTTCCCTTCTAAATTTCCTATTTGCATTTTGAACCACCTAAGAGTTAGCTTTGTATTGCTCTCAGGTGCCTCAACTTTAACAGGTCCTTACTCTAATTATCATCTTTCTCCAGATGAACAGGGGTGACTTTGTGTCAATTTTCATATTTCTTCTAGTCACTGAGGACCTTACCTATATCTTTGCTTTCCACATATAATTCACAAATAAATCCCACAGACTTTGTCTCCACGATGCCTCTCCAATGCCCGCTTCTTCATCTTTCTATTCCCACAGCAACTGTTTTTGTTCAGTTTTCTTATCTCCTTCTAGAGACTACCTCAACAGCATCCTCACTAGTTTTCTATCTCCAGTTTCTCTTGTTTCCAATCTATTTCACACGTGGTTTTACAGAATAGACTTCCCAAAACAGAGTCACTGGCTAATAAACTCTTCCCCAGTGCCCAACCAAATGGCATACAAACGTCTCCTCAAATAGTTAGGACCCTCTGCTGTCCAGCCCCAAAGTAGTACCACAGTTTTTACTTTGTTCTCATTGATCAATTCACTCATTCATTTATTAACTTCAGTGAATATTCGAGCACCAATTACATGCCCGACACAGATCTGGGTGATAATTTGAAAAGCACCCTGTGTATTGGCTCAGTGATACATTTCAAAGTTTATTTTTCAATGTTGGAATCCACTGTTAAAACATAACCTTATGTGGTTGGAATAGGGTCCCAGCAATCCCACTGGCCTCCCTTCTCTACTCTTAGTAGTCTTAAGCCATCAGTCATCACGGAGCCATGATTCTCCTTGAAGCAATTTGATACTGCTCTAGGCCAAAGGAGTGTTTCCTCAACACAGCAGGTCTCTAAGTTCTGCTTCTTTGCTTAGCATATGCTGTTCTTTCTACCTGGAAGAGGCCCTTTCACTTCCCTATAATCTTTTCTTCTCTTTTCTCTTTTCTTTTCTTTTTGAGTTGGGGTCTCACGCTGTTGCCTAGGCAGGAGTGTGGTGGCACAATCACAGCTCATTGCCTCACCCTCAGTCTCAGGTGATCCTCCCACCCCCGCCCCAAGTAGCTAGGACTACAGGTGCATGCCACCACACTCAGCTAATTTTTAAAATTTTTTCTAGAGACAGGGTCTAGCTATGCTCCCAGGCTGGTCTTGAACTTCTGAGCTCAAGCGATCCTCCTGCCTCCGTCTCCCAAAGTGCCAGATTATAGGCATGAGCCACCATGCTTGGCCTCCCTACAACAATTTCTACCTGTCAGAGAGTCAGTGCAATTGCTATATGCTTTCAGATCTCCTTCTGCGCTACAGCTTTTGCTCCCCCAAACCCTGTTATATTTTGATTGACCTCTTCTCTTTGGAGACAAGTCAGTCTTCCTCATAAATGTGCACTCTCTGCATTCTCCCCTAAGAGACTGCACCAGCCTTTCCTAACATGGGCCCTTCACTTCCTGAAATACACCAGTGCAGGGCCTGGTGTATGATAGGCCACACACAAATAATTTAATTGATTGGATTGAATTCTACCCGGTTCTGTAGTCCCAACTTGTGTAATAACTTTTTTCACATCTCAAGTTGGTTCTTACAGTAGAGCCAGTGTTTCTCAAACTTTAATGTGCATATAGCATTAAGAAAATCTTATTTAATTAGATTCCAGTTGAGCGGGTCTGGGATGAGACCCGAGATTCTGCTTTTCTAACAAACTCCCAGGTAATTTTGAAATAGCTGATCCTCAAACCATGCTCTGAGTAGCAAGGCAGAGGATGATACTTAACAAACAGGTTTAGGGTTCTGGCAGCCCCTACCTCTGCCTAGTGATTTCCCTACAGTTGTATTTGCCACAATACTACTTTCTATGTCGAAAGTAGTGTGAGCCTGGACATGCTTCCCAAAACTGAATGGAAGGTTTGGTTATTCCCTTGTATTTTCACCTTCTTTTGCTGCTATGTGATTGTAACTGCAAGTTCTCCCTATTGTATTTTCCTCTGGCCAGTTGCATTGCTTTTTTTTTATATATTCCTTCTTATTTTCCCATTATTTGCAGGTTGTAGCAGTTCTCTGTTCTTACTCTGTACTCTGCTTTGATTTTTTTTTTTTTGTCTCGCTCTCTCTGGTTCTTGAAGTTGTCTTCAGGTGCCTTGGCTGACTCCCTGCCCCACCTGTTTTCCCTATTGCTTCCAATATTTTTCAGCGAAAGGAGCATGAATGGGGGCAGAAGACTCAAGCTCTCATCTGCCTTACTGCTAGTGCGAGACAGGCAAAGCTGTTGCTTTCTGGGCTCCTGTGTCACTTGTAGATGGAGGTGTGGGTTACACAACTTCCTGAGTTTACTGCAGCACCGAGATGCCATGTGGGATCTTCACGTGGGGCAGAAGGAGCAGGTTGAGGGGAGGAAACAAAAATCTCTGATGATGCTGGTGTTGGTATTTGTCCCCGTCTGGCATTCCTGTTTCAGGTTCCTGTTTGAGATAAACAACCTGAACTTTCGTTGTTGTTCTAGCACTAATTGAAGACATATTCCTATTTCTTAAGAAAATGAATATTCTTTGTTTGTCCTCACCCCTGGTTTCAGTCTGTAATCACTACAAAAGCCTTGACAAAAATAGTGATGTTCTTAACCATCTCTAGGAAATGGTTTGATTTGTCAGTATTTTTAAAATCTCCCCTTTGCCAGCCTGGATGCAGTAACTGGTCTGTAAAGGAAGTCTAGTATAGTGTTTGGGAACATACTATTGTTCTGAGTCCAACTATGGCTTAGTTACTCACCAGCTTTGAGAGCTTGGAGGGACTGGGGAGGAGTTATTTTACTTCTTTGGATCTCAATTGCTTTATCCGTGAAATGGGTTGACTTGGTTGTGAAGAATAAAGTCTGTGGAATCAGTGATAGAGTATTATGTACACTCTGGTTGTTTGAGAAACAATTCTAGTTGACTATCCTGATAATCATACTATTGCAACTTACAGGCCCTAAATTATTTAAGGGTCATCTTAATCTTGCCAAGTTAATACTTTCCTCTCCCCTAGTTCAGCTTCAAGATATCCAGCCCAGTATAATTGGCTTGAAAAGAAATTTATGAGCATATTTTTCAGAGGTCAGTGAAAAAATACAGAAGAAGGCATACATACCAACAAAAGCCATCACCCTTTTGTTTTTGATCCATTTTGCGCCATAATCTCATAAATAGCAGAGACAGATTAAAATACATAAAAAGGAATACAAAAGATGACCAAGCTTCCGTACCTACTTTATGAAAAATGACTTAGTCTTTTAATAAAGACAATTTATTATCAACAAATGAAAACGATTGAAATTCATGGACCTAAGTGGGCATTTTATTTTGGAAATAAATATGAATGTACAAAGCATTTACATTTCTGAGCTTATAACGGGAAATGGAATTTAAAAATAAAGAAGAAAAGCACATACTGAGAGATATTCTGTGCTATGCAGGCTAAAGCTCGTCAACTTTTTCCTTCTTTCTTTTTTTTGGCTGAGATTATGAAATAGCCATTATGCTATTATGATATCATTATATCAGCAAAACGAAGATTAGATAAACGGACATCAACAATATTAACTGAGGGCCTGAATTCCTCCTTTTTTTCTGTACTCATCTGAAAATAAATAAAAGAGGTGCTCTATAATTCCAGTGGGCCTGGCAAAGGTACCCAGTTATGATGATCAGGACTTGTTATGCTAATGTCCTTTGCATGCAAAAGAACTGCAGATGAGGACTGTGTCCCATTTTTTCTCTTGGAATAAAGTCTCATTTCTGCATTATTTACTTTTGGATCAGCAATAGTATTTTTCAGTTAAATCTTCACTAACAGCCTAATGCTTATTCCATACTGTGATGCATCCTTTTTTATAACACAAGATGATATAATGAAATGTTTAAAAGTACTTTGAGCTACACTAAGAAAAGGTCCATTGTGAGAGACAATGCACTAATTCTTATAAATCTTTGCTTCAATATACTAGTGTTAAAATTGTGTAAAATTCTACAAAGAGCTGTGATTTTTGTTGTGTGTTTGTTAAAGTGGTCAGTCTGATGAATAGTCTATTAAGTAAGTAATAGTCTAGAGACCTGGTCAGCTTATACTAGTTACAATCCAGGTTTCAGATTCTAATTCCTCTCAGATTTAATAGATTGCTATTTCTGTGAAATATTAGGTAGGGATATGGAAATGACTACCATTCAGTCAAAGACAATCATTAAATCATTGTGTTTTAGAATTAAAAGTGATCTTTGTACAAAACCTTCACCAATACATGAGAAAAACGAGACCCTGAGAAATTAGGATATTGAACATTTGAGTCTGGGGAAATTAAACATTACAACAAGTAAGGGTAGAAAACATCTACTGGTATTAATACTAGCATTTCAACTTCACATAGAAATTGTGTGGACCCTGTGATGTCCTTAAATTTGATATTTTGCAGATGGGAAAACGTTTCCTCATAGACTTTGGGAGAGGTATTACCTTACATGTTATGAAAAATCTAACACTTAGAATAAGAGTATAAAGCACAGAATATCATTTCTTGCATACAAATACACATACTTATATATAAACACAGACATCTTGATTTTATATACACAAAATATTTTTATTTAAATAAGTTGATTATTGCACATGTTCTGGAAATGCTGATGATTACATGTGTCTCATTCCCTGCCTGGGTTGCACTATGAAAGACGGAAAGCAGTGGGGTGGTGCCTGAAGATTGAGTTGGGCTCTGGAGTTAGACTTTATGCACGCGAATTCCAGCTCCTCCACTTATTAGCTGTGTGAGTTTGACTAAGTTACTTAACCTCTCTGTGCCTTAGTTTCCCAACTCTAAGAGACAATGAAAGAACTTTGCATGAGACTACTGTCAGATATGCATAACGCACTTCACAGGGTTTTTGGCACCCACAGTACTCTAGAGGTAGCCATAATTGTACATTACATGGTTTAATTATTAATGGCAAATACCTCATAGGTACACTAATTTCTTTGCCAAGACAACTTTTACAACTCTGATTTTTGAGCCTTCAGTTTGAAACTTACTTGGTATTTTTCAATAATACATTTTCTGTTTTCTTATCTACCTTAGCTTGTTTACTTTAAAAGAACAATGAGATGAAAGAGAGACTGGAGATGTGGAATTGTAAGCACTGCAAGGACTCTTGAACATTTGTAACCAAAGCACAAGTGACTTTTACTAACAAAATATGTAATGTGGGTTCTAGGACTTTAGGAAAGAACAAGTAGCTTTCCACATATCTTCTGCATGAATGTACTTTCTGAACTTGGTATACATGTGTAAATCTGGAATGCTTGGAAGTGACCTGAGTCAAGAGTGATCCAGGTATAGGAGCCAGCTTATGTAAACTGGGTCAGACTCATTTAAAGATGGTTTCTCAGGCAACTGAATTGTCACTGGGCAGTTACCTCTCCTGGGCTCCAAGGCATTTATTTTAACATCTGAGTTGGATTTTCCAAACTGGAATTTAGAAAGCAAAATAATTGGTAAGAGAAAGATGTAATTGGTGAACTGTGTGCGGGATGACCAAAGAGTTTAAGTTGATGTATGCCTTATTGCTACATGTATGATTCTTAATGGTCAGTCTCACTTCCATGGGAATAAACTCTTCAAGGCTCAGAATGTGGAAGGTAAGATCTTAGTCTTGTTCCTTTTTTGCAGAGTCTTCTCCTTCTGTCCTATGCTTGTGGTCACCAGGCTGGTGCCAGAAGCATCTAGTGCAGTCATTCCTGTATGCATGTGAAAGAATCCCTGGGAGTTTGCTAAAAATACAGATTCCCAGACTTCTCACCCTTGGAGCCTCTGACTCACAAGGTCTGAGGTGAACCCATTAATCCAAGTATTTCATAAGTATCCCAGGTGATTGACAGACCACACTTGGAGATTGGCATTAGTTTTCAACTGGGGATGCAATCAGAATTACTTCTTGTTCTTAGTAAAAGTTCACCAAAATATGACAAGCTCAGTTCCCCCATGCCGCAAAGGACACCCCTTTCTTAAGTTGCCCTGAGAGTCACCCATGTTGAGCCTGTCATGTGTGAATTCTGGAGAACCAGGCTGTGCTCTCTCGCTGGCTGTACCCACAGGTTTTAGTCTACCACAGGTTTCCATGCCAGAGTGAACCACTGGACACCTGCCACTGTGTCCTTGTGAGCTCACTCGTGTTATATGGATTCCAGGGCCCAAATGGACTCTGCTATAAAATCTAAAAACCCAACACATCCTAAAAATGGTGGTGGGAGGTGAGGTCCTGAAGCCAGCATTTTTTTCTTGGCTCCCCAGATGATAATTATGGCTGGATGACATTTTCTAACCAGTGTTCTATGGAGTTTTGCCTTTACATTCATCAATCACAGTTTCAGACAACCCCAGTGGTGTTTGTAACCTCATGAGGGCAGTGACCAGATGGCTAGTACAGAGACCACCATGACTATTGAATGTCAGCAGTGGCTCTTCCCATGCACGTCTCCAGGCTTTTCCTTCTCTGCATCCTGGGAACAGCCATTTTTCCTGTCCTTGTGGTTTGATGGTGGGAAACAACAGGCTCCTTTCTGTATGGTCTCTTCCTGCCTGGCCTTTTCCACAGCTGCCAAGTGGAAACCGAGATGACCGTGCCAAATGTACAGATGTGATGGCACACATTCAAACTGCTGCTGTCCTGGCAGAGACCCCTTCCAGCCCTTGCAAATCCTTGCACTCTTTCTTGCTTCGCTGTGTATTGCTTACATAAGCAAGGTTTAAATTTGTCGACAATTTCACAGGTTCTCAGATCTGTTGTCTTCCTTTTATTGCTTTGGAAAATGAACAGCATAATGTACTCTTGGCTGGCATGGGTCAAAAGCAACTTGATTTTTAGGAATATTTAATTCTTTAAATCATATCTCTGAATTTTCCAGAAATCATCAAGAATTGTAGCAAAAAAATTATTTTATGTATGTGTAACAATTCTTATGAGACTTCAGGGTGTGTATTCCAATAAATCTATTTAAAAATGCAAACGACAGAATTTCTTAAGTTGCTATATAATGTAATGGACAAAACTAATGGTAAAAGTGTTTAAGCACCATGTCATAAACAGCTCTAACTCTCATCATTGATTTTAAAATCTAGCAATAGTGTTCTATCTTGTTAAATAATATGTTGTTGTCTATAAAACCCAAGAGAGTGATTGAGCCAAAGGTGGCATAAGTGACCCGTTAGCATCTCCTCATTGTAGGGTCATGTGATGATTGAGCCTTACATTCTGCCTGGTTCAGCCCTCACAGATGTCAACTTATTTCTTCAGCTATGAGGAAAGGCTCAATGGTAACGGAAGGGATTGGTGAAGGTGGGTGATTGACAAAAAGTTCTACCTACTCAGAAAATGATATAACCAATAAAATTAAATGTGAGAGGGAATTATGCATACATGATATAGAAGACCTTAGTGATCTTCTTAAGTGGCAAATTACTGGTCACATGAAAGGTATATTTTTAACATTAAGGAAAAAACTTAAAAGGCAGCACCTGAACTGTTCCAGAGGGCTAATTATGCTGGTGATTTGAGGAGCCCTCCACGGGACAGAGTTTTTTTTTTTTTTTGAGTTGGAGTCTCACTCCGTCGCCCAGACTGGAGTGCAGTGACCACTCCCGGCCACCACAGCCTCGAGCTGCTGGGCTCCGGCGATCCTTCCACCTCAGTCTTCCAAGTAGCTGGAACTACAGGTGCGCGCTACCACGCCTGGCTAATTTTTTGATTTATTGTAGAGATGAGGTCTCACCAAGTTGCCCAGGCAGGTCTTGAACCCCGCGGGCTCAGGCAATCCACTCACCTCAGCCTCCCAAGGCGCGGGATTATATGCTGAGCCACCGAGCCCGGCTGGGACAGAGTTTTAATAATCTGTAGGACTTGTGTTTAATTGGAAAGGTCATACCACTCTAAGGGGCTCTGGACTAGCCCACTTCTTCTCTCTCGAGCCTTTTTATGACCATGAGAAAGTGTGCACTGGGATCATGATTTCAGTACTGGTTGAAACCACTCTGAACAGCCCAGCATGATGAAAGACACAAACCAGAAACTTTGTACTGCTGTTTCTTAACTCCCTTGAGCAAGAGGACGGGCAAGGTTGTGCCTCCCCATCTGTTGCCAGATAAGAAGGTTTTGAACAGGCTTGATAGTTGCCTGCAAACTCTTGAGGGAATGGATGACATGTGAACAAGGGAGTAGATTCATTTTCTGAAGTTCCAGCAGGCATGACCAGATTCAGTGGGTGGAATTATAGGGAGACAGATATCAACTCATTATGACAAAGAGCTTTCCAATGATTCAAACTGTCCAGTAATGGAATGGCTGCCTTGAAGTTCCATGCTCCCTTTAGTTGAAAGTAGGCTGTGGGTGAGAGAATCAGCCACCAGAAACAGCATAGAAGGAATTCCTACACTCACTGGAACCCCATTTGAGCAGATTGCTATAATCTGCTTAACTTTTGGCATTATGTATAAAATAATTTGAGGAGTAGGGCTACAAAGGAGAGGGGTATGTAAGAAACAAGGAAGGGGAGGAAGTGTTTCTGAACGTCTTAACAGATGCAAGAATGATTACTTCATCTTTTTTTCCTTATTTTAAAATTTTTTCCAGATTTTAAGCACATTGTATTATTAAGCACCAAATATATGACATAACATTATCTCATTTAACTGCCAAAAGGCATACATTTCAGTATATTCCCTCTTAGCCAGAATTCTGCAGTTGTTTTCTATCCTTCACACAAGGGTCAAACTCTGTGATCATCTTTGGCGACTTCTTACAGCTTGTGCTGCATTCTTGTCATACCTAAGCTAAATTTCTTACTAATCTTTCCATGTTGCCATGTTACTTTTTCCTATGTTTCTTTTATGGTACTTACAATGTTAGATTACAATAATATGCTTGTAGTGATTTTTTTCCACTAGACTGCAAGCTACTTGAGGGCAGGCCCCTTGACTTATTTATCAGGTTAATGAATATACATACAAGTGTCTGGCAAATAGGAAATGCTAATGTTTATTGAAGGAATATTTGATTGTTCCTCCCATCACACCCCTCCCTCAAAATAAATCCCAGGATGACTTTTATCCTCAAGGTAAGAAGCGAAAACAAAACATACAAAAAACCCCGAAATGTTCTTTTTGTTCCTGATCCTACTTCCCCAATTCTGATCACATTCTAATTACCCATACCATTAATTCTATTTCATGGGAAGAAGGAAAGACGGTGAGGAGAATGAGGCCAAAAAATCTCCCCCAAATTAGAGAAGGGAAAACCATCTCTTATGCAACTCCATTGTTTCACGACTACATGTGTTGCCTTTGGCAGCACTGGTGGTAGAATGAGGAGGAAAACATTCTGCTTCTAACTAGCTGTATGACCCGAAACTAGTCCTGTGACCACTTCACTGTTTCTTTCAAGATGGTTTTTGAGGGTTCATTGTCTTCACTTCTGTAATTCTTAATCTCTTTTCCCCTCAAAGGCTTCCTAAGGTCCTTCTCCTCTACATGCTATTTGCCTGGATAACTAAGAAGCTACAATGATGTTGACAAGAGAGGCAGTGTTGTGCTTAGAAACCTGTTTGGGAAATGACATTGGGATAAGACTGTGTTCCTTGTGAACTGACACATCTAAATTGAGTTCCTGCCATATGGCCTTGGACAAATTATCAACATCTCTAAGCTGAAGATTCCTCTCTTGGAAAATGGGCATAATATTATGTATCTCATAGGACTGTAAGGACTCAATGAGAAAACATATATGAAGCATTCTTCCTGTGCCAGAAACATAATGAGCCCTTGGCAAATAATAGCTGCAGTTATTTGGGAATAGTCCCCCCTCTCTTTCCTCCTCTTTTCTCCAACCCCTGAAAGACAGCCATACATGAGTTCTGAAGAAGTTTCTTTGGCATGGTTTTGGGGGTGCTCTTGAACACCATTTCTCCTCCATCTAGACTTAGTAGAGGACAGTCAAGGTCCCTTCCTGCTGGTACAATGGCTGAAAGAGCGGCCCATTTCACAGTGGTTAGGAATATATTCATTTTAACATTTGCATAGAAGACACAAATACTACTGAGGAGACATTGGAAATGGATGTGGGGTCATATATCTTAACATTATATATTGTATCATACCCAGATCAAGATTCCTTTATTTGAAAAGGCTTTGACCAAGCAATGGTGACACAGCAGCTCCCAAGCCTGACAATAAATAGACACCTTATAAAAATTTATGAAGTTCAGGTTGTAAAGAACAAACTGCACATACAGAATAGTAGCACTCTTATTAAAATAATTTCATCTTTAAGTCCATCGTCTCCATATCACCTATAATAGAAGCTCATGCTTTGGCTAGACACCTCAACAGCCTGTAAACTTTTATATGGGTTTTTGGAAAGGGATGATAGTTTTATGAGATATGATTTTCTCATCTCACCAAATTAGATTATTTGCAATAGCGTCCCTGGATGTAAAATTTCAGCTCTGAGTAAATCGGTACCTCTGAGATTCTGTGCAGCCTGCTGGCAGAGTGGAAATGGAACATAATAAATCTGCCCTGAGCCCATTTCTCTCCACACAGCTCCATAATTCATTCTCTGCTTGGGACCCATGACTGGTTTTTCACAGCGAGCCTGTCTGCATCCAGACTAGACCCTTTTGTGTACTGTACCTCTTCGTTGGTCCAGACCTCGCCTCTTGGCATGCTCGGCTCCTCTCAGGATTCTTTCTCGAGATTTGGACCCTGGATCCAAGCTGTTCATGAGCTTATGGCAAACAGTTACTGTAGTTACAGGGTGGCCTATTTGTTGAAGTAGACTCTTAAAAAAAAGATTTTCTGTGTAAAATGGATTAAAACAGATAACAACATTTCTGAAGTACATCTGTAGGCCCAGCGGGTATTTCCATTATTTTTTCCTGAGTCTCCTCTGAGAAGACAGAGATGGGGTTCTTTATTCCAGTACCTTCCACTCATCCACGAGGAATGATTCTCTGTTTTTCCTATGGCTTCTCTCCTCTCTGGTTCAATGTTGCTTTAGTCCAATGACACTACCACTGCAATAAAACCAAGAGTGGCTGCAAGGAACTTGGGGGAAAAATTACAGAGTTAGGCAGACTTCCTTCAAGGTGGAATAGAGACTAAACTGGGCATTAAATACATGCTCTCTGGCCTTGTTTCTGCCATTCATTATTTTTGTGAGATTGGGCGAAAAATGTATTTTTACTCGCCCTCAATTTTGACATGTGAAAAGTAAGCAGGTAGGAATAGGCAAATTTTAAGAAAAATTTCTATAACTTATAAACTATATAGATAGAAAATTTACCTTTTTGCCTCCTCAAGATTTAATTCAATAATTAGTTATCTTGAGAATAAGCTGTGGTATCTGGGGCTTTAGAAGAAGAGCTGTCAAGAGGGGTTTGCTGCCCCGCAGAGTATAGTCTGTGGACCACTCAGAAAGGATTTTGTGTAGAAGGTTATCAGTTGCTGGCTGGACAGAGGGCAAGTGCCTAGAGCAGAAGTTTGATGAAGAATTTAAGAATGGAATGCTTGGTGGGACAAGGAACAATGGCATCCAATTTGTCAGTTTTAGAAGAAGAGTATCTTTGTGTTTTTCGGTGATTTTAAACACCATTAATTAAGTAGCTTGTTAAATTTCTTTTGTAGAATGCTAAAACTATTTTTAATAACTTTTTATAAAAACAGGTTTTTTTTTGTTTCGTTTTGCTTTATTAAGTCACATGAAACTCCCTGAATTTGGTAAGAAGTCTCTATTTCTTGCCTAGTTTTATAAAGGAAGAAGATGAAACAATGAGAAGTGATATAATCTGCTAACAGTGGCACAGCTCAGTGGTGACAGAGCAGGACTGGTGTCTGACTGGGGAGCAAGTTAGACGACTAGCTGCTCAAAGGGGATCCAGGCACTAGCAGCGTCAGTGTCACTTGGAGGCTTGTTAGAAACACAGAATCTCAGGTCTCACCTCAGAGCTATGGCGTCAGTATCTCCACTTTAAACCTGCAGTTGTCTTGTTTGTATATTAAAGTCTGAGAAGTACGGTAATCTCGTGGAGACTCGTGCGTTCACTTAAGGTTCTCTGTTTCATGCTTTGGACACAGGGTCAGGTCCTCTGGGTTCACTGAAAGGCCAGTCTGTAGCAGAGAAATGCACCTGTGGAGTCTCAGAAGTGTTTCCAGGACATTGTGCATGAAACAAAACAGAGAGTTTTTTGTTGTTGTTGTTTGTTTTTGTTTTTTCCTCCATGCAGGTAAAGGGGTTATTTAGAACCACACAGCAGAATATGGAATGCTTGTCTCATTCAAAGGCCTTATAAGTTAGCTCCTGGGAAAACCCCCTTCTAATATCACCACCTAATATCAGCAGATTGCTGTTTGAAAACAAGCAAATGTAACAGGACAAGCAGGCAACATACCTGATTAAACATCTGAGTGATTGGAACAATTAAATCCTGCACCTTGTGTTTCAAATGACTTGAGAGGCTAAGGCTATTAAAACACATTCTGTTGGTTGTTGATTCCAAATTCTGAAAACAGCCATTCTAGATGTTTTACAAGACTATAGCTTTGAAATGTAAACATAAAAGTAACTGAATAGCACCAAATTTGGGACATAAAATACTCTAATTACTATTTTGGTAGTCAGTAAGTTATCAGCTTTTCCAAGGAGATGACTTTCTGCAGTCAACCAAAACCATGTATTTAGTCACTTCCACGTACAAGTATGCCAGAGGAGAGAATGTAGTCTAAGAAGAGAATCCCTGAAATGTTCCCTTTATCTTTCATCATTTTGCAGAAGAACAAATTGACTTCGAATAAGTCCTGCCAGCCACATGACGTGACAACTCTTGAGTGTCAAGATCCTGAGGGGACAGACAATAGTGACCCTTTGAGCTATAAGGTATCCAAGACCTCCTTAAACATACCTTGAATTCTGGGGAACCCGATATCAATTTGTACATGTGGGACAGTGGATGATTCAGTTCTTGCATTCCTTAGAAGGTCTCTAGGATCCCCCAAATAGTGAAATTCTTGCCAGTTTCCTGTTGTGACCATCTGAAAGGGTCATTTGTGCACATGTTGCTTTGTACATACAAGATCAGAAAATTGGAACAAGGGCTGCACATCTTTACAAATGTGGTTTGAAAGATATGATGCATTTGATCCATATATTTCTTTTATATGAGAGGCAGGCAGATATGACATACCCTTTGTATGATGACTTTATCTTTGATCCCTGTCCCCATCAATTTTAGTAGCACTTGCTCTCAGACTTACAAGTAGAATGACATTTTTGTTCTGGCTAGGTACCCTGTGTTGAACTGCCTTCACTAACCACAGCCCATCTACTGTTGAGATTTTTCATCTCTTTAGGATGGCATGATAGTACAACACATTGTGCATCACTGGTTCTTTTTTTTTTTCTCCTACCTGTTTTATATTCCCTCACCCTTCTTTAATTTATTGTACCCAGTCAGATCACATGACTCACCAAAGAATTGAACTAGGACAAGGCTGATTATTTCAGCAAATCTATGTCAATAATTTGCTGTCAGAGCATAGTATCTACAAGAGAAAAATATTCTATGATAGTCATCCTAGTTTATTCTCTTGAGTATCTTAGAGAATTACCACCTTTAGGGGTATTAGAGTTGTTTCTGGATGGAGATAATCAATTGTACTTGAGATCATCAGTCTTGTGTAGTGTTTGGGTAGTGAGCATTATTGTCCTGACATGGGGTGAAAGGAATATCCCAGGTATATGGATATTGTACATGTCACCAAGACAAGGTTACAAAGAAAGACAATGGAATGTCTTAAGCATGGTTCTTCAAGTTTGATAGTTTGTAAATGTTATCACTCATTTTACCAATGCTATTTATGTTTGGAAGACCCTTCGTTATTGGACTTTTATTTAAATTCTCTTTTTTGGAGTCAGAGTCTCACTGTCACCGAGACTGGAGTGTAGTGGCAAGATCATGGCTCACCACAGATTTGAACTCCTGGGCTCAAGCAATCCTCCCACCTCAGCATCTTGATTAGCTGGGACTACAGGTGTATGCCACCATGACCAGCTAATTTTAAAAAATTTTTTATAGAGACAAAGTCTCACTATATTGCCCAAGCTGGTCTTGAATGCCTGGGCTCAAGCAGTCTTCCCGCCCCAGCCTCCCAAAGTGCTGGGCTTACAGGCATGAGCCATCATGCTGGGCCTGGATTTTTATTTAAGTTCTGAGAGTGATAGAACTTGTGATAAATAGCATTGCCTTTTTTTCTTAGGGCACAATTAAACATCCTGCACACTTTAACAAGCCTGGAGAGTCATATTGATTCTTGGTCCTCTCTTTCCTGACCTTTTTGCAGTATTGATGAGTCGAATGGTTTGATTTTCTTTTGCAAATAATTCTTTTGGCTGAATGATTATGATGTTTTCACTTTGGTTTCCTCCCTTTTCTTCCTTCCTTCTTTTTCTTTACTTTTAAATCTTGTTCATATAGAAATAACAACAATAGCAACCAGAGGCCATGATACTTGACTGTGTGTGGTGGTGTTTTAAACTCTTAACATGTGTTATGTAATTTAATAACAAGATAGGCACTATCATAATCCCCATTTTTAAATTTTATTTTTAAAATTTATTTTATGTTAAAGATGTGGGATACAATTAAGGATTAGATATACAAGTGGTCATCATACAGGTAAAGCTTGGGCCTTCCTTTAGTTCCCACTTTGCCTGGTTTGAGATCAGGTACCCTTATTAATGTTATGTGTACCCTTACCTCCCCTGGTAGTTTCCTACTTCTGCCAATTCCTTTCCTATAGTAGTATGGTAAAGGTTCAGGGTCCACTTATGAGTGAGAACATGTGGTACTCAGTTCTTTGTTTTTGTGATAGATCACTGAGTATGATAGACTCTAAATCCATCCAAGTTGCCGTGAAGTCCATATGTTTGTCCTTCTTTATGGCTGCATAATATTTCATTGTGTACATGTATCATATTTTATTTATCTAGTCCAGTTTCGATGGGCAGCATGGTTGGTTCCATGTTTTTGCCATTGTGAATAGTGCTGCAGTAAACATACATGTGCAGGTATCTTTTTTATAGAATGAATTGAGTTCCTCCAGATGTATTCCCAGTAGGGAGATTGCTGGGCCATATGGAAGGTCAATTTCTAGTTCTTTTAGAAATCGCCACACTGTTTTCCAAAGAGATTGTACTAGTTTGCATTCCCACCAGCAGTATAGAAGCATTCCTTTTTTTCCTCATCCTCACCAGCATCTGTTGTTGTTTGTTTTATTAATGATGGGTTAGGTAGTATCTCAGTGTGGTTTCAATTTGCATTTCTATGATGATTAGTGAGGCTGAGCACTTTTTCATGTGTCTGTTGGCTGCCCATATATCTTCTTTTGAGAAGTGTCTATTCATGTCTTTTGCCCACTTTTTAA
>CAUYQG010257438.1:0-31119 GCA_963574415.1 Tarsius wallacei
CGCGCCTGTAGTTCCAGCTACTTGGAAGGCTGAGGTGGAAGGATTGCCGGAGCCCAGCAGGTCGAGGCTGCAGTGGCCGGGAGCGGCCACTGCACTCCAGTCTGGGTGACAGAGTGAGACTCCAACTCAAAAAAAAAAAAAAGCCTTATTAGCATAGAATTCAAATTTGTATTAGCCACCATTTAAAGTCACAATCATTGGTGGCATTTTTTACGTATTTGCTTTCCTTTCAGAATGTTTTTAGATGTTCCTTGAGGCAACAACTTCTCTCACCTGTAGAAATTGCAAATGTCTGACTTTGTTTAGATGTATTTGTTTTGATTTTGCTATTATGTCATTTCTCTGTGGGAAACCAGGTCTTTTTTTAGTAGTGATTTTTTTTGTGTGTATGCTTATCAGTATGAAGAGAGAGATATGCTTGCTCACAGTGCCCCACTTTTAACGGAAAAAGTGAGTATGACCATTGTGTTTTAATATATCATATTTTGTGGAGAATAAATATGTACAGGCTTAGTGGCTTTGGGCTGCTCTTTGTACGTTTTGATTTTAAGCTATTAGAAAATAATTTGAAAAATTTTACATAGGTCTTTTATCCATATTGAATTGTCAGTTGAAAATAATGGAAGTAAGCCAGGCATGGTGGCTCATGCCTATAATCCCAGCACTTTGGGAGACTGAGGCAGGAAGGTTGCTTGAGCTCAGGAGTTCAAGACCAGCCCAGGCAACATAGCGAGACTCCATCTCTTTTTAATGAACAAATGAATGAAATAAGGAAGTATTGTTAAAAAAAAAAAAAAATGTTATGGAAAAAAAAGCTACTGCCATGAGAAAATATCCAAAAAAATGGTTTCTGATTTATTGTAGAGACAAGGTCTCACCAAGTTGCCCAGGCTGGTCTCAACCCCATGGACTCAGGCAATCCTCTCACCTCTGCCTCCCAAAGTGCTGGGATTATAGGCGTGAACCACCATGTCTGACTGATATTATATATTTAAATGTTTAAGAGTCAATAGGAAGGTGGTGAACCAGATGTTGAGAAACACTGTATGTTGCCTGCTTACCTCAAGCTATTGTATCTGAGGTGGAACTGGAGTTCTGTCTCCTGTAGCATTTTCTGCACTTGATACCCATGTAATTTTCACTCAGGGAGTACCATATGATTTTCTTGCATCTTTCCTTCTTTCTTGATATGATGTGTAGAAATTTATTTTTTAAGAGAGTATGCCAAAAAAAAAAAAAGAGAGAGAGAGAGAGAGAAAGATGGTAACAAGGAAAGCTTATTCTGTCTCCAAACTTTGATCTTCTTAAATAAAAGTATCAAACAATACAGTCAATTCTCAGTATTCATGGTAGTTATAATCTTTAGTGTCTGAAAATAGTGAATTAGCAAATATGGAGCCATTTTTCCTAGGGGAAGTACAGGATTAGGTTCCTGTGAACCTCTGGTCACATTTCACCAACAGATCAATATCTAATCTAGCTTTATGTATATTTTTGTTTAAAGACACCAACTTAATATATAACATTGATTCATTAACAATGAACTCATGACTAACAGTACCATAACTCATGACGGAACAAAGCTCATCTAATAGTTATTTCTTACATAAGGGACATCACAGCCACCTTTTGCTTAGGAATGCTAGACAGCATTTTAGCACTATGTTTGGGGGCCAATTTAAATACTGAAATCAACAAAACACCAAAAAAATACAAACGACATGGCGCTAAATACACCCACGAAAAGGACACTTGGGCATCAAGAAATGCAAATAATACTGCATGAAATAGACCACAAAAAGGAAACTTGTTACCAACATAAGAGGTAAAACAAGAAGGCAGAGTACTGCCTTTTTGACCTCCACTGGGAATGGGCATGTTGGGTGAGTCAGGTTTCTTGCCACTCTGCACATGTACATTCTGCAAATGATTGTGAACGTGCTGTGAGTACCGATTTGGGGATTACAAACAAATTCTAACAAGCACGTGAATTCACAAGTACAGAATCCATAAATAATGAGTATTGACTGTAATCTGAAATGATGCAAATTGTATTGACACAGTACTGCTCTTAGAAAGAAATTGATGTTCTTGCTTGACCAGTTGTTTTACTGTTCCTCTGGTATTCAAGTCAGAAGAGACAAACTCTAGGATCTGTTCTGCATAATTAGAGAATTGGGCAGCCTAGCAAACACATTATTTCTATGTACAGTGCTTAGATAATTTCTACCAATGGGAGAATATGGTGGGGGGACTCAACAGGAATTTATTTATAAAAAATTGTGTATTTATTCTTACATGTTTAAATTTCAGTCACCTTCAACCCTCTCAAAACTTCCAGAAAAAAATTTGGTTGACCATTTGTATCACTATTTGTGGAAGAAACTTCCTGAGTTGTGGCAAGCAGGTTCTTCCACCATGGCAATGCACCTGCCCTCATTGCACTAAGGGTTCGGCAGTTTTTGACCAAAAACAGCTTGACCTCTGTGCCCCACCCTCCCTATTCACCCCAAGCGACTTTTTTTTCCCTCTGGATGAAAAAGTCCTCAAAGAAAAACATACTGCTGATGTGAAGAGGTGAAACAAAAAATGGAAGAAACCCTAAAAGGCATCAAAGTTGGTGAGCTCAAAAACCATTTTGAGAAGTGGAAAAAGTGTCTCGGTAGGTGTATTGCATCCAACAGAGAGGACTTTGAAGGTGACTGAAGTTTGTTTGTTTATTGTATTGGAGTCTCACTGTCTCTCAGGCTGGAGCGCAGTGGCATGCCCACGGCCTCCTCGGTACCCACCTGCTGGGATCAGGTGATCCTTCTGCTCAGCCTTCCAAGTAGGTGGAACTACAGGCGCGCACCACCACGCCCGGCTAATTTTCTGATTTATTGTAGAGCCAAGGTCTTGCCAAGTTGCCCAGGCTGGTCTCGAACCCCTGGGCTCAGGCAGTCCTCTTGCCTCCGCCTCCCAAAGTGCTGGGATTACAGGCGTGAACTACCACTCCCAGCCAGGTGACTGAAGTTTAAACTTAAAAGAAGAAATATCAAAGTGAGGACCATTGGGAGGCTCAAATTTCATCTGTATGTTGACCACTTATGTATCTAATCCTGAATTATACCCCACAGCTTTAAAATAAAATAATAATAATTTTTAAAAAGAATAAACATACAATTTTAATAAATAAATTCCAGAACTTTTGGGTCCCCCTTGCACCTTATGATCAAAAGAGACTGGGGGAATAATTTTATGATATTTTAGAACTGGAGCATGCATTTTCTCACAACAGACATCAGTTTCTTTATTGGTCTCTGCAGCCTCCATGAGAGAAGTTTAACAGGTATAAACAGTGATTAGCCATGCTCTCATTTGCTATAAACAATAGTTTAATTGAACACTTTACATAACCCTTCACTTGCTCTTGGTAAACTGTCAAAGGTTCAGAACTGCCTGGACCATGGCAACCCATGAAATAAGGTTTTTCGTGATTGCTTTTTTTTTCTTTCTCTTTTCCAGCTATATGTGAACATAATGTTATAAAATGTCATGTTGATAAATGCTTTGTTTTATATTTATTACCAACGGTAATTCAAAACCTGTCTTTTGAAACACAGACCTTCAACAAGCTCGTGGGAAAATTTAGCCAGTCCGTCTTTCACTTGAATTTAACACAAATTCTCTCAGCCACAAAGGAAGGGAAGCTGGTTGTCTGGGACATACACCGTGCCCCGTCATCTTCTTCCAGCTTTTCGGGCTTTCCCTATATCAAGCCTTGTAAATTGGTTCATTTGCAGAAAGAAGGCATCACTGTGCTGACTACTGTTGATAGGTGAGGAACTTAATTAAAAAGAAGCTGTAGATGCTTATAAGAAATATTTTAAGTCAATGTATATACATATTTCATATATGCATAGAATATTTCTGGGGAGAGTCACAATTAATTGGGAACATTGGTTGCCTCTGAGGAAAAGAACTGAGAGCTAAGATCAAGCATGGGGGTGGACTTCTTTTTATAATCCCATTTGTACTAATTGGGTTAAAAAAAATCATAGGCATGCGTTATGTTAAAAAAAAATCCCTTTGTGTTGGTGAAACAAAAAGTAACTGATTTTTTTCTTCTATACTAATTAGACTGATTTTACACCCAGAATTTTACATACTTTAAATTTAAGAAAATAACTTGAGTAGCTATATTGTTTTTGTCTGATTACAAAATAACATTTATCCATTGGGAAAAGATCAAATAAATCAGAACTTTATTAGTTACAAACGGGTGCGGTGTCTCCAACCTGTAATCCCAGCACTTTGGGAGGCCGAGGCAAGAGGATTGCCAGAGCTCAGGGGTTCGAGACTAGCCTGGGCAACTTGGTGAGACCTCGTCTCTACAATAAATCAAAAAATAAGCCGGTGTGGTAGCGCATGCCTGTACTTCCAGCTACTTGGAAGGCTGAAGCGGAAGGATTGCCTAAGCCCAGCAAGTCAAGGTTGCGGTGGCCATGAATGTGCCACTGCACTCCAGGCTGGGTGACAGAGTGAAACTCCAACTCAAAAAAACAAAAACAAAAAAAGCCTTGGTTAGAACAGAGTTTGCGTTCTAGCTGTATCCCTTCCTTGCTGAGTGACCTTGAGGAAGGGACTTAACCTTACTGGGCCTCCATTTCTCCATTTGTAAAGTGGGCATAACAATACTATGTCTCTCAGAATGATTTTATGAGGATTTCCCGAGACAAGGATGTAAAACTCTTAACACACAGCCTGGCACGGGGGGTCCTAGGTAAATGGCAGCCGTCATTAGTGTATGAGAAAGTTCCCAAAAGCATGGAGAAAATTACCTAATGATGAGGACTCTGCCCATATGGTTAGAGTCGTGGCGATCTACTTTCACAAAGCCCGTGTGCTTTTATTTGCCTTTATTTTGATTCAGGGGACTAGGGAAGTCCTGACATGGTTTTACAAAGAGAAATGCAAATTGTCCTCCTCACTCAGTGGTGCGGGAAGACAGTAGAGGAGCTGCAGTTGGTGATGCAGATGACTTATAATTGGTTGGTTTAGGACCAAGTGAAGGCCAGGCCTGAGTTCCCCATCTCTCCATGTTAATAACATGGGAGCCCAGGGAGGAGGGCTCTGAAAACACCTGGCCAGTTTTGCTGCTTCTGTCCAGCAGAGGGCAGTGGAAGATGTTCTAGACAATGACTCTGCCCACTTGCCTTGCTTATTAATCAAAAACCTCATTTAGTCACTGTGCATATATAAGAGAACATTCATACCCTTCCTCCCCCCATGATTAGAATTATGTTGGAGTCTTAAAAAAAGAAAAAGAAAAAAAAGTAAGCCCATTTGGGATGGATTCGAGGACTGGAAATAAAAGCCATTTTGTCACATGGCATTGCTTTGGGCTGTGATGACTGGACAGGGATTTATGATCACTCTAACAACAGCGCCTTCCTGTAAAGCGGCTTGTGTCTCATTGCCAGCCTGTATGATTTCAGAGTGCTGATAGAATGACTCTCTCCATTGTCATCTGTAATCATATGGTGTGAAATGTTCATCACTGCGCACCGCCATTGCACATGGCTGATCTTGGGGGGCAGGGAAGAGTATATCAGAGAGTATGGACCCTGCTCTAACACACCTAGATTCCCCACATGGTCTAGCCACAGGGCCCCGATGGGGTTGCCAGGTGTACGTTCTATGTGGTATTTGGAATATATCTATACTAAATGATTGTTTATCTGAGATTCAAATTGAACTGGTCATTCTGTATTGTTATTTGCTGAATCTGGCAACGCTAGGCCTTGAGCAAATTCTTTTACTTCTCTGAGCCTTAGTTACCTAGATATAAAGTGGGATAACAGCAAAATTAGCCTCACTGGGCAGTATTAAATGATGTTTTTACAATGCCTCGGAATCCAGAGCCTGTCATATAATTAAGTTCTCAATAGATGGTACTTGTTCTGCCCACTATTTACCAGACTGATGTTATTCTCCATTTCAGATATATTGTCACAGGTGACATTAAGGGTAACATTAAGTTCTATGATCATACCCTGTCTATTGTTAACTGGTACAGTCACTTCAAACTGAGCCTCATACGAACTCTGTCCTTTTCAAAGACCCCAGCACCTCCGCCTACCGAAAAATCAAACTATCCTCCTGACTGCACTTTAAAAGGTGACCTTTTTATTGTAAGGTATGTTGTTAATTAATCTGGTCATTTAAATGGTCAAAAAATGATTGATGTCTTCTTTTAGTTTGCAAGCGGTAGGATGTTCATCTTGTTCTTGGGATATAAGATAGAGAGAACTGGCCTTCCTAGTCAACCTTTACCTGGCTTGCAGATGTATCTTCTTGGCTGACTAAAATTAACTATTTGATCATTAGAAAATTAATTAAACCTTATTTTAATATGGAGACTCTTTCATAGGGAAGCTGAAAGACCTTATCCCTGAGCTCTCGTCTTGATGAGTCTGGGGTCCTTCGCTGTAGGTTGGTCTCTTTTCTCTGAGCTGAATGTGTCCTAGCCACTGTGGTTAAAGGCATTGGATAATTAATAGCCATAACATTTCAAGACCGAATTATCTGTGAGTCTGCTTAATTACCCTTGCAGTATTTACAGGCACATCTGTATGTGTGCACCAAACTCCATATTTGCATACACAAATGAATATTTGCATGTGCAGATTAGCTAATTGTACAACTGACTGTCCATCTGCATACTTAATGACTCAATTTACATGTGGAAAAGTGGGCTTTTTCTCTTGCAAATGGAGGCTGTTGGGTATTGGTTGTATATTTTTGGAGATGTTGGGTTAATAATGTCACTAAATTACAGACGACAGAGGCGTTTTATGCGCAATTAGAAACAGAATAGCTGGTGTGCCCCATTCCCTGCAAACACTGATACTGCTCCGTCTCTCCTTGGCAAACAGAAATCTTATCATTGGAACATCTGATGCTACGGTGTACCACTTAACAGCAGATGGGACCAAACTTGAGAAGTTATTTGTAGAGCCCAAGGATGCCATTTGCGCCATCTCCTGCCACCCATATGAGCCCCTCATTGCTATCGGGAGCATCTGTGGGATGATCAAAGTGTGGGATTATGAAAAGAAAAAATACGTTTTCAGCAGGGTCTTTGAGAAGGGGCTTGGAGTCCAGAGTCTGACCTACAACCCTGAAGGTATTTTCATTTTGTCAGCCTACCATCGGTTCCACATTGAAAACAGACCCAAGGGGGTGCATTTTGGCTGGCACAGCTCCAGAAAGTACCCTTTTCTCTCTTGAGACCCCATGGCATTCTGGGCCTAGTACTATCTACGCTCATCCCCAGGTGTCGGACTTTTCAGTTGATTTCTCCATATAGGATCTCTGTTGTGTTCATTGCTGTCTCCTCTGCACCTAGATCAAAACCTGCCACAGACTCAATATTTCTTGAATAAAGAAGTCCTTTTCCATCATTGTTTCTGGCTTGTCATTTCAGGAGCGCTTCTTGGAGCTGGCTTCACAGAGGGGACAGTTTATATTCTTGATGCAATGTCTTTAGAAAATGAAAGTCCAGAGCCTTTCAAATACTCCCGAACCAGCGTGACTCATATAAGCTTTTCCCATGACTCCCAGTACATGGCAACTGCCGTGAGTATTTCCACTAATGACCCATCCAGTGGCTTGGCAACCTTGTTAAACCAAAAGATGGGGCTGAGGGAGAATGGGAGGCTTCTTTTTGGAGTGATGAATATGCTTTAAACTTGTGATGATTGCACAAATGTGAATATACTAAAGACCACGGAATTGTACACTTTAAGTGGATGAATTGTATGGTATGTGAATGCTGTCTCAATAAAGCTGTTACACAAAGAGGAGGAGAGCTAGGAGGACTTTTGCCTGAAAACAACCCAGGACCTCAAAACCCCACCTTGGGTTCTGCTGCCCTGACCGCTCATTTCAGGTGGTTAGGTCCCAGGAACCCCATCTCTGCATCCTCCTTCCATCTTCCCTTCTGATTTTGACAAGACTGATCTCAGAGCAGTGTTCTCCACCAGGATTTGGGATTCTGTTCCTTCTCCCTGTGAGCAGGGCTGGCTCTTAATCTCAGGAAAGATTTCTCAGGTCTTCCACCCTTCCTCCTGCCTGTTCTCTTGGCCTGCCTTCGTGTTGGGAGAGCGAAAAGCACGTCACTAAACCACCATCCCTGCCTGCACTCTCCCACCTCCACTGTGACGTGGCCACTCTTCTGGATGCATACACAACACTCTCGAAACCCAAAGCAGTCCCAGTACTCTGTGGGTGCACACAGCTCAGGCGTCAGGTGCTTTCAGGCTGGATTCTCCCTCTCTGGCGTGTTTCACTTTTAGCTTTTATACTTTATAGGGAAATCATACGTTCTTAAACTTAATGTAGCTAGGTGAAGAAAAGGGAAGACAAAGGCAGAAAAAGAAGGCTCTTGGTTTTCCACAGAGAATGAGGTGGGGACATGGAAAGGAGATTAAGACCATATTGTCAGATAAATACTTTCTCCCCCACTACCTTTGTAAGTGCATACTTTTGGGCTTAATTTTCTCATCTGTAAAATGGGCATTATTTCATTACTTGCTCCAATGACTAAGATTTTTTTTTAAAAATTTCAAAAGCAAAATTAGTATAAAGGCATAATGACTTCTCTCTCTCTTTATTTTAATAGATGTTTCTTCATTTATGAAATTAAGAAAGCAATAACTTCTGCTCTTTTGCTCGTTTTCAGGATGTAAGTTTCACTGTGGCTGTTTACATGAGAGTCGTCAAAAATGGACAGAGGGTCTGGGAATATTTAGCAAGACTTCGCTCTCATCACAAAAGCATTCGAAGTCTCCTGTTTGGGGTTCGCCTGGACAAGAATGAGCCCAGGCTGCTGAGCCTTGGTAGAGACAGGCTCTTGGTGAGCTCCTTAGTCTTCGTTTACCTGGTCACCAGGACTATATCTCATTCTTGTGATATGCCTGCCTCTTGCTAGAACCAGGCCCACAGTATGTGTGTTTGTTGGAGAAAATGAATGTACAGCAAAGTATCACAAACCTCTCCCAAGCTGGCATCTTGCCTTGACACGGAGGGGACACTGCACAGGGACTCGTGTTCCGAGTAAGGAGACTTCTAGGAAGTGACAGCTTGGAAGGCGATGCCTCCACCCTGCCTCCCAGCATGCATCAGGAAAGCCAGCACTTGCCAGCACAGCCTTTGTGTCCAGGAGTCAGGGACAGGCTACCACCTACCTCTGAAAACTAGTAGGGATGTGAGATCAGCAGGAAAGGTAGGGCTAGTGGCCAACCTGTTATTACGGGGTCCAGCCAAAAAGACTTCCAAATCAGCCAGTCACTGTGTCTACATCATCCTCTGCCTTGCCCCACTTTCCTTCCTTTATCTTGTTTATTCACTCATCCATCTTGCTCTGCCCTCCAAAACACACCTGTGGCCATAGTCAGCAGGCTGCTTATGTGTGACCATCAAGTGTTGAGACTAAGATATGAATTAGTTCCTTCTCTCAAGGGCTCCAGAGGTAAATGGTGAGAGACACAGTATAACACAGCTAAGCTATCAGAGTCCAGGTTTTAGAGTCCATTGGCCTAAATCTGAATGTTTGCTCTGCTACTTTTTAGTTATGTGACCTTGGGCAAGCCACTCTGAGCATCTCTGAACATTGGTTTTCTCATCTGTAAAAGGGGCACATCAGTGCTATTTTTCAGGGAGTTAGGATTAAATGGCAGATGTTTTTAGAGCACTTAGCTCATCTTGCTCACAGTGATACTGGTAATTTACACAGTGCTGGTAATTTATTTACTAGATGTTAAGTCTAGGCAAGTCTTCTCTTAAGAGACTAGATACTGTCTCCTCCAGAATAGCACTATTGGCTGCTCGGTTCCCCAAGAGCTTGAGGCTCCTTAGCTGAGCCTTGTATTCGGCCAGGTCCTCATATGTGGCCGTCTGGACTCCCCTGCAGATAGAGTACAATCTTCTCAAGAGCTACAAAGATCACCTGGAAGTCTTGGACATTCACCACACCGACCAGAACAGCTACCCCACTTGTATGGTCTGGTACCCACCACTCACCAAGGAGCTCTTCCTGCTCATTTGCAACACTGGCTACAAAGTGAAGCTTTTTAATTCCACCACCAAAATGTGCAGGTAAGTGCCATGAGCTTCCCACCACTTTCTCTACACCCAGCCTATTTCAAGTCTCACCTTAAGAACCTGGGAGCAGTTTGTGCCCAGCCTGGGCAATATGGCGAGACCTCATCTCTACAATTAGAAAAAAAAAGTTAGCTAGGGATGGTGGTGTGTGCCTGTAGTTCCAGCCACTTGGAAGGCTGAGGCAGAAGTATCGCCTGAGCCCAAAAGGTCAAGGCACAGCCACCACACTCCAGCCTGGGCAACAAAGTGAGACCCTGACTCAAAAAACAAAAATAAAAAGGACCCGGGAGCAACTTGGCTCCTGTTATCATCCTTCTCACTTGTAGAGGAGGAAACTGAGGCACAGATAACATAAGTAACTTTAACCCAAGGTCACATGGCCAGGAAGTGCCAAAGGCAGTTTGCAAACCCGAAGTTGTTGCCTGAGCCTGGCACTGCCTGGAGGTGAGGTGTCCAGAGCTCAGTGCCTGTGAATCAGTGAAGGAAACACACCAAGGCCCTGGAAAAGTCGTTTATGCTCTAAGACCTCCTGTTCTTCTCATAAAGAAAATGCATTTTTACCTGACTGCCTCCAGTTGTTCAATTTTTCTTAATCTTATCTACAGCCATACCACCCTAACACACCCAATCTCGTCACAGGCGTTTTAGGTCCAGCTGTTAGCTTTCCTTTGTTCACTCCCTGCATGAGCCAGGTACTGTTCTGGATGCTGAAGACAGGGATGAAAACAAAACACTATTTTCGTCATCATGGTGTTTCCACTTTTGTGGGGGAAGGATAATGCGATAAAGTGAACATGCAGCCAGGTGGTAGGTACATTGTAGTCTGTGCTGTGCAAAGAGAGTTGAGAAGGTAGGACAAAGAGTGGGAGTCCTAGAGGCAGAGGGGCTGCTGTTTTACAAAGGGCGGCAAGGGAGGCCTCTGAGAGGGGGTAACGTCTGAACAGAAAGACTTGAGGGTCGTGAGGGAGCAGGCCACCAGATGGAGGACAGGGCATCCAGACAGAGTGCAAAGAACCCATGGAAGGTGATGTTTGGGGCTTGGGAAGAGTCAAGAAGGCCTCACAGCTGGAATGGAGAGGGCAAGGAGGAGAACCTGGGAGAGCAGGTCAGAGGCACGGGCAGGTGCCCAACAAACGACATCTGACATGTGACGTCTGACTGACTCTTTCCTGTGGAAGATGAGAGCTAGTGGAGGGTGTTGTGCAGAGGAGTGACACATTCCGGTGACACTTAAAGTGATGTCTGCCTTCTGTATAGGGGCTAGACTCTGGGGTGCAAGGTAGAAACAAGGCTCAGGAAGCTATTCGGGGGTGAGGGTGCCTGGCTCGGCCCCTAGGGACAGCAGAGAAGGGGACAGATTCTGGGTATGTCCTGCAGGCAAAGTGAATTAGGTTTGCTGATGGAAGGAAGGGGATGTGTGAGAGAAGGGATTGGGGGGAGGGGTTTCTCACACCTCTCACAGCCAGAATGGAATAGTTGGAGTCTCCTCTGCCATCCACTCTGGCACACTCACGGCCACCGCAGCCTCAACCTGCTGGGCTCAGGTGATCCTTCTGCCTCAGCCTTCCAAGTAGCTGGAATTACAGGCATGCACTACCACACCTGGCTAATTTTTTGATTTTTTGTAGAGATGAGGTCTTGCCAAGTTGCCCAGGCTGGTCTCAAACCCATGGGCTCAGTCAATCCTCTCACCTCGGCCTCCCAACGTGCTAGGATTATAAGCGTGAGCCACCATGCCCAGCCTAGAAGGAACCTTTAAAGAGACAAAGAGGTCAAGGAGAAGAATAGGCTTGAGACAAATCTAGAGTCAGAGCTTGAGCAAGGCCAGTTTGAGATGCCTACTTGTCATCCTAGTGGGAATACACAGATTCAGCTCGTGAGTATGAAGGTAATGGGAGAGGCTAGGCTGGAGGTCAAGAGCACAGGATGATTTAAAGCCATGAGATGGGACAAGACTCCAGAGGGGAAGAGTGGATAGAGGTTGGCGGATCACGCCCAGAGCATCCAAAGTTTAGCCTCTTAGGGCAGCCTCTTCTTTCTTCCAAAGTCATCACACGTCTGTGAGTGGCCTCTTGTGCTTCCAACCCATGCGGGACCCAGGGAGGGACCGCTCCTCAGAGAAACATTGATCCTTGTGCGTTGTCCCTACCCAGGACCTGGATTCATCATCCCATTTCATCAGCAACCCTGCACAATGGTGTCTGACTGAGGTTTCGGCGGGCTGTGTAACTTGCCCAAGGTCAAGCAAGGCAGGACTTGACTCTTGAACTTGACCCTGGACTCTGTTGTCTACTCAGCACTATAGAGCCCTGATGCAGCCCTAGCTGCGGAATCTTGCCCAGTCATCCCTAGAGGGGGTCTTCTGCCTGTGGCTTGTCTGCCTCTTGAATCTGGCTGGGAAGAGGAAGGGCAGAAGAAGAAACTGGGTATGAGGATGCTTCAGTGACCCTGCCTATGAGAAGGAAGCTAAGGGAACAGGCAGCAGCAACTGGCCCATGCTTAAGGAAGACCATGGTTTCGAAATGGATCTCGCATAAGATAGGTCTTCAAAAGGCAGGACCACCCGGAATCTTTTTTTTTTTTTGACAGTTTTTGTCCAGAAGGCACAAGGAAAAATGACTGAGAAATGCCACGTCATATGGCAGGATGAGAAATCCAACTCCATTGTTTGAAACTATTAAAATACTTCAAAGCATACATAAAGAAGTATTAAAAATATTTCAGAATCTTTGTGCATCATCTTTAATGGACACACACATATATATATATATATATATTTTTTAAGTCTCACTCTGTTGCCTGGGCTGGAGTACAGTGGCACGCCCACAGCCACCACAGCCTCAACCTGTTGGGCTCAGGTGATCCTTCTGCCTCAGCCTTCCGAGTAGCTGGAACTGCAGGCGTGTGCCACCATACCCAGCTAATTTTTTGATTTGTTGTAGAGGGGATTCATGTTGCTCAGGCTGGTCTCAAACCCTTGAGCTCAGGTAATCCTCTCGATTTCGCCTCCCAAAGTACTGGGATTACAGGAGTGAGCCACTGTGCCTGGCTGACACTCACTTTTAAATAAAGAATATCCTTCAGATATGCCTGGTCCTGAGAAACACTGACTTTGCAGAGCAAGCAGGAGAAGTAGGGAAGCGTGACTCAGGCTCAAAGTTCCTGCTCATGGTAATTAACCGGAGAAAGAGGCAGGAGGGACTTTTATCCACACAGTTAGGGGTTTCTGCCTATTGAGGATCAATCTGAAATGAGTAGAAAGCGTCTTTTTAAAAAATTTGTCAATGAAATTCATCTAATATAAAGCTTTTTATTTGTTTGTTTGAGTCGGAGTCTCATTCTGTCATCCAGGATGGAATGCAGTGGCACTCTACTAATGGCCACTGCAGCCTTAACCTGTGGGACTCGGGCGATCGTTCTGCCTCAGCCTTCTAGGTAGCTGGAACCACAGACATGAGCCACCACGCCTGGCTAATTTTTTTATTTATTGTGGAGACGAGGACTCACCATGTTGCTCAGGCTGGTCTTAAACTCCTGAGCTCAGGCAATCAATTCTCTCACCTCCACCTCCCAAAGTGCTGGGATTATAGGCCTGCCCAATATAAAACTATTTTAAAGTAAGCAATTCAGTGTTAGCACATTCACAGTGTTGTGCAACTACTACCTCTATCTAGTTCCAGAACATTTCCATCATTCCAAAATAAAACTTCTTGCATAAAGCTCAAGTTGTAGGGCTAATAAAGCCTCATAACCACAGCTTAATTGGGAAGGAATTGCCTTTCAATGATGGATCTAAAATAATTTTAAAATGCATTTCAAAAATATTTGAGGCTGGGCGTGGTGGCTCATGCCCATAATCCCAGTACTTTGGGAGGCTGAGGTGAGAGAATTGCTTGAGCCCCTGCATTCAACACCAGCCTGGGCAACTTGGCAAGACCTCATCTCGACAACAAATCAAAAAATTAGCTGGGCATGGTGGCACGTGCCTGTAGTTGTAGTTACTTGGAAGGCTGAGGTGGAAGGATCACCTGCCAGCAGGTCGAGGCTGCGGTGGCCATGAGTATGCCACTGCACCCCAGCCTGGGTGACAGAGTGAGACTTTACCTCAAAAAAAAAAAAAAAGTCCAGGCTCGGTATTCAGCCTGTAATCCCAACACTTTGGGAGGTCGAGGTAGGTGCATTGCCTCAACTCGTGGGTTCAAGACCAGCCTGGGCAATTTGGCGAGACCTTGTCTCTACAATAAAATAAAAAATTAGCCGGGCATGGTAGCACGTGTCTGTAGTTCCGGCTACTTGGAAGGCTGAGGCAGAAGGATTGCTGGAGCTCAGTGGGTCAACGCTGGGGTGGCTGTGAGTGTGCCACTGCACTCTAGCTGGGGTGACAGAATGAGACTCCAACTCAAAAAAAAAAAAAAGAAAGAAAGAAAAAAAAGTCTGAAAGAACATGAAAAGGCGGTTCACAGAAAAAGGCCAATAAACCTATAAGCAGATGCTCACGAGTATATCAAAGATGCAAATGAAAACAAGATATCATTTTTCACAAATCAGATTAGCAAAGATAAAAGTGATTGATAGTGCCTAGTGCTGGCAAGGGTGGAAGAAATGGGCACTCTCATCTGCTATGGTGGGGGTGTAAATCGGCGTAACCTTTTGGGAAAGCAATTTGTCACCCTCTATTAAATTTTATCATATCTTCTGACTTCTAGGAATGTAGCCCACAGACATACTCATGCAGCATGCCAAGGCATAAGTAAAAGGATGTCTTGTCTGAAAATATTTTTTTAAATGGAAACAATCCAAATGCCCATTAATAGGGGATTAGTTTAATGATGCCTTGTCAGTACACTGGAACATGATGCTGCTTTTAGAAAAGAAAAAAAAGAAAAAGAGTAAGATAGCTCTCTGTGTAGCAGCATGGAAATACCTCAAAGATATGATATGAGATAAAGAAAATTGCCAATGAAGCATGAATAACAAATCTATTCTTATATAAAAGTATAATTACAAAAGAAATGCTTGAGTCATATACACCAAACTATTACCCATGATTGTCTTGGGATAGGGTGCAGCAATGTGGAGATATAGGGAGATTTTCTACTTTATGTATGTCTAAATGTTTGACAATGTTCATAGTGAATAGGTAGTACTTTTTCAATCAGAAGAAAAAGATTTTCATTTTATAAAATTGCTAGATATGTTTAATAATACTAGGTAACAGTTATATAGCTGTGTGCCAGAAACTGTAGTGCTTTATGTAAGTTGACTTACCTGATGCTCACCATAGTCTTATGGGATAAGTACTGTCCTATCATTGTTTTACAGATAAGGAAACTGAGGCACAGTGGGATTGAGTAACTTAGGCTTTTTTTTTCCCTTATTGATACTTTAAAGTGGGATATAATTCACAAACCATAAAATTCACCCTTTTGAAGTACACATTTAAGTGGCCAAGTATGGTGGCTCATTCCTGTAATTCCAGCACTCTGGAAGGCCATGAGTTCTAGACCAGCCTGGGCAAGACCCCATCTCTAAAAAAAAAATTAAAAAATTAGCTGGGCACAGTGGCACAAGCCTGTAGTCCCAGCTACTCAGGAGGCTGAGGCAGGAGGATCTCTTGAGTGCAGGAGTTCGAGGTTGTAGTGAGTTGTGATCACATCACTGCATTCCAGCCTAGATGACAGAGCGAGACCCTGTCTCAAAAATAAATAAATAAATAAGTATACACTTTGATATTATAAATATTCACAAAATTGTACAGTCATCACCACTATTCATTTCAAGAACATTTTTATCACCTCAAAAAGAAGCCCAGTTCCTATCAGCAGTCACTCCTCATTCCTTCTTCCCCTGTCCCTGGCAATCACTCATCTGCTTTCTGTCTTCTGAATTTATCTATTCTAGACATATAAATTCATATTCCTATAAATGGAACAATATAATATGTGACCTTTGGTTTCTGGCTTCTTTCACTTAGCATGTTTTTAAGGTTTATCCACATTGTGACACGGATCAGTCCTTCATTCCTCTTTATGGCTGAATAATAGTCCATTGTATGGATATGTCACATTTTTATCTGTTCATCAGTCGATGGGCATTTGGGGTGTGTCCATCTTTTGGCTGTTGTGAGCATTTGGGTATAGGCTTCTGTGTGGATATACGTTTCCTTTCTCTTAGATCCAAACTGAGGAATGGAAATGCTGGGTCATATAATAGCTCTGTGTTTAAACATGGGAGGCACTTCCAGTCTGTTTTCCCCAACAATGGCACCATCTCGCATTCCCACCAGCAATTCTCCCCCACCTGCCCCCAATTTTAAGGGTCTGAGCTGGGATTCAGATCACAGTCTGTGCTCTATGCTGCCTCCACCTTCATGGTAGGAGGAAAGGCCCTTCAACATTTCTACTTGAATAAGAGGAGAGTGACTTAGAATTAGCTGGTGCATTGCTTGCCCAGTGGTCACTGTAGCGTTTAGCATTTCACCTAATTCAGCATGCATATCCACCTGGTCATAGCTCTTCCCAGCTCAATGCCCTCCCACAGCCTCCCGTGACCCAGCAGGGAAAGTCGGCCTTCAGGGCTACCACTGCCACCTCCTCAATGTCACCTTCCTCCATCCCCCACCCCTGCTCCACTTCTCCCCTGACTCTTTGGCTTGAGCAGTTCTCAAACCATATTCCGTGCCCCTTTCCTTCACACCTCCTGTTCCTGCTGCCTGTTTTCATGACCTCCATGTTTGTCACCACATCTCTGATTTGCCATATTAGACCCAGCTCTGATGTCACCTGGTGGCTCTTCACTCCTCCCTTGTGCAACCCCTGCACCATGAATTCGCTGGCAGCACCACCTGCTCCCCTCACATGGGCTCCAGGTGTGTCTCTGCAATGCTGTGACCTCAGTGGTGAGAGCCATATCTTATTCATTTCTGTGTCCAGAACACCCAACAATGCCTGGCACAGAGAGATGCTCAAGAAAGGCTTGATTTTGGACTTTGCTGTTCATTTATGTGCACATTTGAGTAGCTACTATCCCCCAGACATGGGCTGAATGTCGGGAACAAGGGAGAAAACACATCCAGCCTCTCAGGGCCTGTGATAAAATAAGACAAAATCCCTGCTGGAATTACAATGGGCAGATTCGAGTTGTTGGGGTTTTTTTTTGTTTTTTTCTCTGTAAAATATTTAACAAGGTTTATTCTGGGCCAAATATGAGTGAAGTAGACCCAGGCATAGTCCCCAGAGGTCCTGAGAACATGTACCCAAGGCGGTTGAATAACAGCTTGGTTTTATACATTTTTAGGGGGACAGAAGTTACAGACAGAAACATCCTTTTTTTTTTTTTTTTTTTTTGGAGTTGGAGTCTCACTCTATTGCCCAGGCTGGAGTGCAGTGGCACACTCATGGCCACTGCAGCTTCGACCTGCTAGGCTCAGGTGATCCTTCTGCCTCAGCCTTCCCAAGTAGCTGGAACCACAGGCGCGCACCACCACACCCAGCTAATTTTTGTTTTATTGTAGAGATGAGGTCTCATCAAGTTGCCGAGGCTGGTCTTGAACCCCTGGGCTCAGGCAGTCCTCACCTCTGCCTCTCAAAGTGCTGGGATTACAGGCTTGAGCCACCGTGCCCAGCTAGAAACATAAATTAGTGATGTTTAACATTGGTAGGGCCAAATCTGAATTTTATGGGGGTTGAATGGTATTCAATTTTGTGGACTGCTGGGCGTGGTGGCTCATGCCTGTAATCCCAGCACTTTGGGAGGCAGAGGTGAGAGAATTGCCTGAGTGCAGGAGTTTGAAACCAGCCTGGATGACTTGGTGAGACCTCATCTCTACAATAAATAAAAAAATTAGCTGGGCATAGTGGTGTGCACCTGTAGTTCCAGCTACTTGAAAGGCTGAGGTGGAGAGATCGTCTGAGCCTAGCAGGTCGAGGCTGCGGTGGCCATGAGCATGCCACTGCACTCCAGCCTGGGTGACAAAGTGAGACTCCTACTCAAAAAGAAAAAGGTTTGTGGGCTCTTTAAAAAAAAAAAGGATACATAATTCAGATTTTAAAACGGGCAATGGCAGGCACGGTGGGTCGTGCCTGTCATCCCAGCACTTTGAGAGGCTGAGGCAGGAGGATTACCTGAGCCCAGAAGTTTGAGACCAACGTAGGCAACATAGTGAGATCTCATCTCTACAACAAAACAAAACAAAAACAAAAAAGAATGGGTAGGGCACCTCTCAGGTCTCAGAAGGGGCCTGTGTGAGTGAGGGATCTTGAAGCTTAAGTTTTGGTAGCTTCAGGGAGAATCCATCTCTGGGCCCAAGTTCATGTCCAGTGCCCACATCTGTGAGCAGATTGCTATTTAGTGCAGCAGAGTCTGAATTTGACAGGTCTGACTGGTGCAGGGACAGGATTCAGGTACAAGTTGATACACAGATTGCTTTTTGCTGAGTTGTATATACACCTGTACTTCGGCGGTCTGGGGCAACATATGGCATCTCATTGCAATCTCTTGGCCTGCCGTGGAGACTGGGGTGTTCACTTCCATCCTGCCAATTCATGTCACTTCCTTGCAGCTTTTTTCTCGTCCCTTGTTCTCGTACACATTCTTGAAGCATAATGTTCCCTTCACTCAGCTGTCAAGGAGGAGAGTCAGAGCCACGACTGCTGAAAGCATTCTCCAGAACCACAGCTTCCCTGGCGCGTTGCTGTTTGGAGCGGTTGCCTCTTATTTCCAGCAGCTGTTAGCAGCAGTAGAGAGAGAGGTTCTCATATCTGGGGTTTTCTGAGTGACAAGACAGAAAATTCAGAATTAAAAATGTATAAGGGCGACGTGAGCCAAAAGTCCTAAAGCCTACGTGGAGATTTGTGGGATTTTAACATCTTTCTTTTCTCTCTTTCAGAAAGACGCTTCTTGGGCCCGTTTATGGCTCCCCCGTGGAGCAGGCACAAGCCCTCCCGGTGAAATCCACTATGGAACTCCAGAAGCGCTTCTTGGTGTTTATCAACAGAGACAAGGTAGCAGCCTTTGTTCTCGGCCTCTGTGAGATGCCTCTGTGGATGGTAAGCAGAGGTCCGTCCAAAGACTTCAGGACTCAAGGAGGCCTGGTTTCATAGTCAAGCCCAGCTACTTCCATCTGGGTCCATTGTGCTACTGAGAATTGCCAAAGATTAGTGGGGATGACTCTTGGGAAGCATTTCTGAGCAGAGTTACTGTATTTTCTGTGGTCCCAGTGGAGACACATGGACCACCAAAGCATTTTTTCCTTCTTACTTATTTACATGGAAAAGTGTAAAAACATGCAAATTAGTTACACTTAGTTGTACATTTAATGAATAACCTATATCGAAAAGCATAAAGTTGGCCGGGCTCGGTGGCTCAGCCTGTAATCCCAGCACTTTGGGAGGCTGAGGCGAGAGGATTGCCTGAGTCCACGGGTTTGAGACCCGCCCAGGTAACTTGGCGAGACCTCGTCTCTACAATAAATCAAAAACTAGCCAGGCGTGGTAGCACATGCCTGTAGTTCCAGCTACTTGGAAGGCTGAGGCAGAAGGATCGCCAGAGCCCAGCGGGTCGAGGCTGCAGTGGCCAGGAGCGGCCACTGCACTCCAGTCTGGGCAACAGAGTGAGACTTCAACTCAAAAAATTAATTAATTAATTAATTTTAAAAAAATTAGCTGGGAATGGTGTTGGACGTGGTGTTGTGTGCCTGTAGTCCTAGCTGCTTGGGAGGCTGAGGTGGAAGGATCATCTGAGCCCAGGAGGTCAAGGCTGCAGTGAGCCATTATTGAGCCACAACTCTCCAGCCTGGGTGACAGAATGAATTCCTGACTCAAAAAAAAAATAGTGTGACTTTCACAACCTGAGATAGTCCAGACACACAGATCCTTCCAGCACACAGATCTAGAGGTGACATGTGAGTGTGCCAGGCCTAACTTTGGAGCCCAGTTACCTGAGTCTGACTATCCAATTACGTATTCCTTTCTAGGTTGGACTTCAGATCTTACCAGTTGATGGCAATCCACATAAGACATGCGCTATTGTTTGCCACCCAAACGGGGTGGCTGGGATGGCCCTTTCCTATGACGGCTGCTATGCCTTCACAGCAGGAGGGCAGGATCGCTCGGTTGTGCAGTGGAAAATCAACTTAAGGTACATGATGGGGTGAGAATCTCAGCCCTAGAAGAAAGCTGTCAAGTGTAGACCCTGCTTTTGTGCTGTTCCACTACTGTGTGCCAGGCACTGTGCTAGGATGTCACAAGACCTGACCTTCAGGTCACTGCCCCGTGACATCTGTTCACATTGATGTGCACACACAAGGTGGCTGTTCTGTTTCAGGAACTGATGGCATTTGCAGTTCAGGTGGTGTGACTTTACCACGGGCTCACCCTTGCTCCCTAATATACTTCTCACTTGGTTCTCCATATCCACAACAGCTAGAAAGATCTAGGCCGAATCTCCAAAGCACGCATCCCAGAAATAGTATTATTTGAAACGTGTGTTTTCAGGCTATGCTTCTTGCCCTCCCTGCTCTGAACGGTGAATCTCTGCCTAAAGCGAGGCTGGAGAATTCTAGAGCTGAACATCAACGAGGCGTGGACTTTAAAGTCAAAGAGATATGAGTTTGAACATGGGGCCTGCTCTCTATCGACTTTGGGGCCTAGGGCAGGTTTCTTTTCTTTTTCTTTTCTTTCTTTTTTTTTTTTTTTGAGTCAGAGTCTCACTCTGTCTACCCAGGCTAGAGTGCAGTGGCATGCTCCTGGTCACCACAGCCTCGACCCTCTGGGCTCAGGTGATCCTTCCACCTCAGCCTTCTAAGTAGTTGGAACTACAGGTATGCACCACCACGCCTGGCTAATTTGATTTATTGTAGAGAGGAGGTCTCGCCAAGTTGCCCAGGCTGGTCTCAAACCCCTGGGCTTGGGCAATCCTCTCGCCTCTACCTCCCAAAATGTTGGGATTACAGGCATGAGCCACCGCGCCTGGCTCTAGGGCAGGTTTCTAAATCAGTGATCTTGTCTGTGAAATGCAAGTAATAATAGGGCCTTTTAGAGGATCCTTGTAGGGATCGGGTAAGTTAATATATGTAAAGCACCTTGCACAGAGCCAAGTACTCCGTAAATTAATGATCTCTTTCTTCTCTTCTTCCGATAAGAACATTTGCTTATGAGCTCAGGATCTTTCTTACTAAAAGAGGGGCAAGCGCTCACACGATCCCCTTGTCTGCCCAAGTCCACTGAGCTGCCGCAGGGTGGGATGAGCCACTCGGCAGCCAGTTCCTGTTCCTGACCACCTTCTACAGACCCCTGCTCTGCCTGTCTCAGATGGGCCTCTCTCCTGACAGTTAAGAAGGCAGGCAAAAACTGCTCAGGGACTCCTTCCTTCCTCAAAGAACACACTTGATTCATGGCTCCCAGTAAAGTGTACCCCCTGCCATCTGCCGAGTGTACATCTTTCTTTTTATGGCAGACGTTGACGCTTCTCCTCTTAACCTGAATATGAACAAAAATAGCCAGTTAACCCGCTTTAGAGCCATGGTGGCTTCAGATTGTAGCTGCACCTCTGACTTTCACCTCTGCCTTGAGCAGATCTTGGGAATTTGGGGACAATGCCCGTTGAAAAGCATTTTCTGGGCAACCCTTCGGGACCCCTACCACTGCCGGGAGTTTTCCTGTCTTCTCAATAAATTCCTACTTTCTCACCTAAAAAAGAGAAAAAAGATAAAAGAAAAGCACATCCTGACATGTCCTCAGATTGAGCGGCTTGTTACCTGGGCCCAAGGGGTCAAGCAAGCCACACCCTGCAGGACAACAGGCCTGTCCCTTTTTCATTTCTATCCTCTTCTGTCATCATGGAATCTGGAATGATAGAGAGTTAAAAAGAAAAAAAAAGAAAGTCTCCCGCTTTCCAATTGCTTTCCTGTGCCTGGCTGGAGTCCAGGCTTCTGAGAATTTCAATTTAATCTGTTGTGGGGACACAGGATCATTATAAACTAATTAGCACTTCATTGCTGCTTCTGGTGACTTAATATGTTCAATGCTTCACTAATGGAAAGAAATGTAAAAAACCCTAAACAAGTAAACACAATTTCCTACTAGATTTCTGATGACGAATGGCAGGACAAAATGACGACGACCAACCCTCTCACATTCCTATTGTTTTAATCAGGCACTCCTAAGCCCAAGTACCCCCATCACAGGCATGGCACACATTCACACCCTCCCCTGCTCCTCATCTTTGCTATCGTTTCCCCCTTTTTCTCTCCGTGTCGGGCATCTGTTTGAAAGTCACTTTTTTTTTTTTTTTTTTTTTGAGTTGGAGTTACACTCTGTCACCCAGGCTGGGGCACAGTAGCACATTCACAGCCAACACAGCCTCGACCTGCTCGATTCAGGTGATCCTTCTGCCTCAACCTTCCAAGTAGCTGGAACTACAGGCATGTGCCACCATGCCCGGCTAATTTTTTGATTTATTGTAGAGATGAGGTCTCGCCACGTTGCCTGGGCTGGTCTTGAATCCTTGAGCTCAGGCAATCCTCTCACCTCAGCCTCCCAAAGAGCTGGGATTGTAGGCATGAGCCACTGCGCCCGGCAAGTTCCCATTTTTTTATGTTCAACCTCACTGCCTCCTGTCACCGGCTGCCCCGCTCAGGCAAGAGCAGAGAGACCTGGATTCACATCTCAGCAGCACTGCTGCTTGCTGGATGACGTCAGGCAAGTCCCTTCATGTCTCTGGGTCTCAGTTTCTTTACCTGTGAACTGGGAATGTTGTCACCGAGTTCAGAGTTGTTTTGAGGGTGATGATCAGTATCATTACTATTACTCCTCCTCTTCTAGGAAGCATTTCTTGAGCGTCTACTATGTGCTCGTCACAGTGCTTCTTGAACCTTGGCTTACTTCCCAGAAGGACTGTATGTAGTGGGTACACAGTAGGCTTTCAATCAATGTCGCTTCCCCTTTGTGCCCCAGGGACCTCTTTTTCCGCTGCAAGTATTAGAAACCCAATTTAGGCAAAAAGAGAATTTTTGAGAGGGTCATTGGGAGCACTGCAGCTGCACAGCAGGAAGGACAAAGACAGCAGCACCCTTGGGTGTCCTCAGCATTCCCGCTCAGCCTGGCTGTGCCATTAGTGTCGTTCTCTGCAGATCCAGCTTTCTCCACTGAGCAGGAACATAGCCACTGACAGGTCCCGAATTTCACAAATTGCGGTTCTCACCACAGAGCGAGTGAGTCTCTTTCCCTGCTTTGGTTGAAGAAATCACAGTAGAGTCCCCTGGCCCCTCTTGGGTTGGTTGACAGTGGCCAGGAAGCAGGGGCATATTATAGCCCTGACCTCCGGAACCCAGAGTACTGGGCTGTTCCCAGAGGACCCAGAGCTCTGTGAGTCTCTCCCTCAGGGGTTCCTGGTGGTGACAGGCTCCTCTGTGCCACGTCCGGCCTCTCCCTGGCCCTGCTCCAGAGCCACATGGCTAAAAGTGGCTTCACAGCTTATGGAACCTGTCAGGATTAGGTCTGGACCTGGCCTGGAGGCCACAGAAAGGGAGCTCTCTCAGCTGGACACCTGCCTCCATGACCCAATATCAGAGCCAAGAAGTGGGTGAGGACCCAACCTGGCTGGAAGGGGCCCTGGGGCCCACCTAGAGACTACACCAGGTCCCTCAGACCCTGCCACAGCCTGCGGGCTTTTTCAGGGCTCCCAAAGAGGACCAAGGGCAAGTGTGTGGCTGCCTCTTTGTAAGGGGGCATAGGTACATGGCAGTGCCCATTTCCATGGTAATGATAATCCTGACCACCTCATGCTGAGCCTTGTCTCTGGGCCAGGCCCAGGGCTGGTGTTTGATGAGCGTTACTTCATGTCATCCCCAGCCGTCCTGTGAGGCAGATCCCGCTGTTACGCTCACCGGACAGCTCAAGAACCTAGCTCTGACTGCCTAGGCAAGGGAGCAAGCAATGGGGCTGGGCTCATGTCCATCCCTGTCCTCCTGAGTCAACCCCACACCTCATTTGGAACAGGAGGAAGATAAAGGGCTTTGTCTCAAATCCTTTATGTGCATTCACCTACTAATTCTTAAACAACCCTTTGAGGCAGGCTCTGTAAATCTCTCTATTTTACAGTCGAGGAAACTAAGACCAGGGAGGTTAAGTAATCTGCCCACAGTCACACAGCTTGCCAGTGGCCGAGCCAGGACTCACACGCAGGTCCCTGTGCCTCCACTTCTCCACTGTGGTCTACATCGAAGTGTGCTTTAATATCCCAGTAAAGAGGCTAATCGCCTGATTAGCAAAAATCCAATTAGTGGATTATTATAATGATTTCCGGTTATTAGCCCTTTACATGAGGCAAAATTGCTCTCATACAAAAGTAGGTTCTCTTACCATATAAAGGACCTATTTTTGGAAAATCTGACCCTGTGTTAGAGAGCAGAGGGTTATTTTTATCTGACTGGCATGGGTCCCTGTGGTCTCCTGAGTTTTTATGGAAGCAATTAGTGCTGACAGTCCACCTGCACAATATCCCGTTCTTTTGGCTCTGGTCATTTGTGGATCTAAAGTTACAGGTAAGCTGCTCTGCTTGGGAGGATTGTGGATTCAGAGCACAGGACCTTCCCCCTCCCTCCCCGCTTCCTCCCTCCCCCAGGAGGGAGAGGCGTGTTCCCCAAAGATTGCAGACAAATTGCCAAGCGCCTGCCCTGTCATCAGCAAGAGAATATCACCATAATTAAGGCGGCCGCCCTGTACCACTGAGTTGCACGCTTGAAATTGAATTTTCTGTTTTCAGTTTCATTTTAGAGGGACATTTCTTAACAAGTTTACAGAGACCCTAACTGTATCTGCATGGTAATACCCTTCAGAGGCCGCGGTCAGATCAGACTGCCATCTGAACCGTGTTCGCGCATGACTGCTTTCTAATAGTGATGTTTTCGTTATTGTTCTAGTGTCCTGGAGGCAGCGGTTTCTCTGGGGGGCGAAGACTTGACCCCGTTCTATGGTCTGGTGTCTGGTGGCAGGGAAGGAAAATTCTACAGGGTAATTGTCCTCAGACTAAACACTTCCTGGTAACTGGTAGTTAAGTTTGTAAAACAAATGTGCCCGGAGTTAACCCTCTTGCTTTATTCCAAAGCTTTTTTCCCCCACTGAGCTCAAAGTGTGCTTTCTAGAAAACGTCCTTGAAGTCTTAATGGATGCTTCAGACTTAAGCCAAAATGTTTGTTGTTTTTTGTTTGGTTTCCATGTAGGAGCTGGAAGACTATTTCTACTATTCTCAGCTCCGCAGTCAAGGTATTGACACAATGGAGACCAGAAAGGTATCAGAACACATCTGCCTGTCGGAGCTTCCTTTTGTCATGAGAGCAATTGGCTTTTACCCATCTGAAGAGAAGGTAGGTAGGGCGAAAACAAGAACAGCAGCGGGGTTTGCTATTTATAAAAACGACCTCTGGGAACCATAATTATAGGTCAGAGTAAAAATTTAACATTCCTCTTACATAAATGGATCAGAAAGAAGGTTCTGGGTATTTCGGATGTACTCCTAAGTAACTGACTGATGGCAGAGATATGTGCTGTTCCTAAGATATGTGTTTTCTGTGGGATCGCGATGTTGGTTGGAGCACGGGGCTTGCGAGCGTGGGTGTGAGAATTGGATGGGCTAGGGCTGTGGTCCCCGCCCTTTCTCTCACTGGGAGAGGACCTGCCTCATAGGATTCAAGGAGGTGATGTCTGGGAAGCACTGGGCATGGTGCCAGGTGCATAGGAAGAGCTCAGTGAGCGGTGGTCATTATTATTATTATTGCCACCATTAGTTTTGTCACTGGATATTGCTGTGAACCTTGCAGGCGTTGGTTGGAGCACCTCTGGGGTATGGGTGCTCGCAAGGGCTATGGAGCTTAGGACCATGTCACAGGGGCTCCCCCGCTGCAGAGGGCTCCAGACATGGACAGGAAGCCCCAGGAAGTGTTGCTCATAGAAGCTGTTGTTTAAATACAATTTATTGTGTTTCCTTCTGACTTGAAATGTAGTCCATTCCCATTGCAGATAGTTTGCGAAAGATATATCAGTGGAATGAAGAAAATAATTACTTATAATTCCACTTCCCAGACTTAACAGTTATTAATAGTTTCCTGAATTTGTTGCATAAATATATATATGGTCATGTGTCACTTCATGATGGAGATATGTTCTGAAAAACGTGTTGTTAGGTGATGTTATCATTGTGCGAATAGCAAAGAGCGAATTTACACCAACCTAGATGGTCTAGCCTTCTACGTACCTGGTCTATGTGGTACAGTCTGCTGCTCCCAGGCTACAAATGTATGCAGCATGTGACTGTAGTGAATACTGTAGGCAACTGTAAACAGTGGTAGCATTTGTATATCTAAATGTAGAAAAGTTACAGTAAATATATATTATCATCTTATGGGACCACCATCATATATGTGGTTCATGATTGACTGAAACATGTATATATGTATATAGTTGTGTATATGCATATAGTTTTTTAAAAAACTGATCAGTACCATATTGAATATCCACCTGTATCCTATATTTCCACTTAATAATATATCATGTGTTTTTTTAAATTTTTTAATTTTAAAATTGTGGGGTACAACTCAGGGTTAGGTATACAAATATTCATTGTGCAGGTACCCTTGTTGATGGGGTGTGCCCTCCCTTCCCCAGGCAGTTTCCCACTACTGTCAATCCCATCTCCCTGTCCCCCCTCCCTCAGTTTCCTGCCCTGTCATTCCTTTTCTTATGGTATTATGATAGTTATTCAACATCCACTTATGAGTGAGAACATGTGATACTCAGTTCTTTGTTTCTGTGAAAGATCACTCAGTATTATAGATTCTAAGTCCATCCAGGTTGCTGCAAAGTTCATGATTTTGTTCTTCTTGATGGCTGTGTAATATTCCATTGTGTATACGTACCACAAATACACAATCCTGGTTGGTTCCATGTATTTGCTATTGTGAACAATGCTGTGATAAACATATGTGTGCAGGTATCTTTTTATAGAGTGATTTGAGTTCTTTCATGTATAATCCGAAAGGTCATATGGGGTCATACGGAAGGTTGATTTTTAGAACTTTTAGGAATCACCAACTGTTTTCCACAGAGGCTGTACTAGTTTACACTCCCACCAACAGTGTAGAAGTGTTCCCTTTTCACCACATGCTCTCCAGCATCTGTTATTTTTTGAGTTATTGATGATGGCCATTCTGACTGGAGTTAGGTGGTTTCTCAGTGTAGTTTTAATTTGCATTTCTTTGATGACTAGTGAGGCTGAACATTTTTTCATGTATCTGTTGGCTGTTTGTATGTCTTCTTTTGAGAACTGTCTATTCATATCTTTTGCCCACTTTGTGATGGGGCTGTTTGCTTTTTTTCTTTTCAACATGTTTGAGTTCCTTGTAGATCCTAGATGTTAGGCCTTTGTCAGACTTAGAGTTGGCAAATATTTTTTCCTAGTCTTTGGTCTCTCTCCCTGCTCTCTTGATGGTTTATTTGGCTTTGCAGAAGCTTGTCAGTTTGACAACATAGCAAGACCTCATCTCTATAAAAAATTAAAAAATTAACTGGGTATGGTAGTGCTGGCCTATAGTCTTATCTACTTGGGCAACTGAGGCAAGAGGGTCGCCTGAGCCCAGAAGGTTGAGGCTGCAGTGAGCTGTGATCGTGCCACAGCACTCCAGCCTGGGTGACAGAATGAGACCTTGACTCAAAAAAAAAAAAACAACAACTATAAGGAACAAAATAGAAATTACTCAGAGATAATCACTGTCTTTATTTTGGTGAATTTCCTTCTATTGTTTTATGCATGGATGCAGTTGTATCCATGTATATATATTTTCTGAAGTTGTGTGGTACAATTCAGGGTAAGGCATACAAATGGTCATTGTGTAGGTAGAGTTTGGACCTCACTTTGGTCCCCACTTCACCTGGTTTGACATCAGGTACCCCCTCCCTCCCCTGGTAGTTTCCCACTACTGCCAATCCCTTTCTTATAGTATTATGATAATCATTCAAGGTCCGATTATGAGTGAGAACATGTGGTACTCAGTTCTTTGTTTCTGTGATAAATCACTCAGTATTATAGACTCTAAGTCCATCCAAGTTGCTCCAAAGTTCATGATTTTGTCCTTTGTATCCATATTTTTAAACAAAGAGGTAAGATTATATGGTGTGTATATGTCTATATCAGCAGTATGCAGAGTGTGTGTGTGTGTGTGTAACTCTGTGTGGGGGTGGGGTGTGTGTGTGTGTGTGTTTCAGCATTCTCAGTAACTGTTGTTTTGTAAGCATGGTGGTAAAAATTCTTGGCAACATGTTTTTAAAGGCCACATACTTAATCGAACCATTCCCCAGTTGACAGACACATCAGCTGTCTGAAGTCTTTGACTGTCAGAGACACAGCTGGGTGGAGCATCTCTGTGCATGGCTTTTGCATACTTGTTTAATTATTTTCCTGGGTCGGAGTCCAAGAAGTGGAAATACTGGGTCAGTGTTAGTGGGATTTTAGGGCTCTGTTGCCAGGTTACTTTCCACAAATATAGTCTTTTACCTGACTCCCTTCTGGCATGCACAGCTGCTAAAACCAGCTAAGACTTGCTGTTGACATTAGATGGCTGAGAGCATTTTAGGGATATAAACTGTGACCTCGTCACTTCTCTTGGCTTTGGTGGCCTACACAAAATCACCTGTTTTGTGTGCTCCAGGTATAACTGAAAGGTGACTTTTATTCTCCAAATGATATCTGGAGAAATGAGTTATTGGAGCAATGCTATTCAAGACTTTGCTGAGTCCTGAATGAGAACCTTAAAAATACCAGGTATCTGTGTAAGCTCCTCAAAAGGTCTTTTGGATGATGTGCATTTTGTAAAAATACACTGTCAGAAATGTAAGCAACTACCAGGAAAGTTTGTACAGCCCACATAAAAGGGTTACTTAGGGCTGTGTTTTACAGAATGTATTCTTTAGAAGGTTGGTTCCCAGCTGGGTGCGGTGGCTCACGCTTCCCAGCACTTTGGGAGGCCGAGGTGAGAGGACTGCCTGAGCCCACGGGTTTGAGACCAGCTTGGGCAAGTTGGTGAGACCTCATCTCTACAATAAATCAAAAAATTAGCTGGGCGTGGTGGCGCATGCCTGTAATTCCAGCTACTTGGAAGGCTGAAGTGGAAGAATACCTGAGCCTACCAGGTTGAGGCTGCAGTGGCCATGCATATGCCACTTCACTCCAGCCTGGGTGACAGAGTGAGGCTCCCACTCAAAAAAAAAACAAAAAAAAAAAACGTTGGTTCCCGAACTGGCAATCTGCCTCAGAAACGCCCGGAGCATTGACTCAACTATCCCTGTATCTGGACCTTGTCCCAGATCCAGCTAATTGGCATCTCTAGGACCAGGGCCAGGGAGTCTGTGTTTCTACCTCTCCCCAGGTCATTCAGATGTGCAGGCAGGTTGTAGCTCTTGGCCTAGGACACTGGCTCTGACGGGTGAAGACTGGAGCCACATGCATTCGAAGATGAGGGACTCAACACACTGAACAGGATCAGTCAGTATTCTTCTTTGATACAAGTTACAGAAACCTACGCCAACCCGTTTTTGGTTCACATCATTCCATATGCAAAGGGCAGTGGTAATGTGCTGTATGACCTTGCCCGGGCCCTCAAACCATGTCTCTGGGAAGCATCCCTCTCTCTGGGCCTAACTTTCTTCTGTGTTACCCTTGATCTCGTTCTGGCCCCCAGCCCATGTCCAGTGGGGCCCAACCCTAAGGGGCAGGTGTGTGCCTCCTTCCCAGAGCCCCTGCCACCACCCATCACTGTCACCACTCTCGTCAGCGGCAGATGTTATTATCATTATTTTGGAGTCAAGGTCAAGTTGGCCAAGGTCAAGTTTGCCAGGCCCCAACATTCTCCTGGCCTGGAGTCTGAAGTAGGCTCAGCTCACCTTGACTGTGAGGACTCTGAACAGGCAGGGTGGTTTCCAAGTGAAATTCCTCACAGGGGAAAAAAAAATGGGTCTACTCTTCATTCTCATTTCATGTAAGAAGTGTGGCCTCAAACGTCTTGATGTTTACATGAATATTTCTCTGACCTCATGGTCCTTTCACAGTATCCTTCCCAACATCTAAAATTTTGTATTTCTTTGATTTATCTGGTAAAGGTACTTTACATAAATGTCCAAAAGTCATCAAATTGACAGTAGTGCTCTCATTCAAGATTCTTGGTTTTAAACCCTGGACTCATATAAACGTATCCTCCTATGTTGCTGTCCTGCTTTGTGATGAGGGAATTATATGTGTTTCATCCTGATGACCAGTACCCACCTGTCATACTGAGTACTAAAGAAAGGGGGTGAGCACAGAACAGCCAGTTTCTCTGCTCTTTATGGAAGTAAGGAAGTCCTGGGTGAGGCGCGATGGCTCATGCCTGTAATCCCAGCACTTTGGGAGGCCAAGGCATGAGAATTACTGGAGCCCAAGAGTTCAAGAACAGTGGACAACATGGTGAGACCTTGTCTCTACAAAAAAATTAAAAATAAGTAGCCAGGCATGGTGGTTCAAGTCTGTAATCCCAGCACTTTGGGAGGCTGAGGCAAGAGGATTGCCTGAGCCCAGGAGTTCAAGACCAACCTGGGCAACTTGACAAGAACTTGTCTCTACAATAAATCAAAAAATTAGCTGAGAGTGGTAGCGTGCACCTGCAATTCCAGCTACTTGGAAGGCTGAGGTAGAAGGATTGCCTGAGCCCAGCAGGTTGAGGCTGCGGTGGCCGTGAGCATGCCACTGCACTCCAGCCTGGGCGACAGAGTGAGACTCCAACTCAAAAAAAAAAAAATTAAGAATAAAAATAAAAAAGGAGCCGGGCTCGGTGGCTCAGCCTGTAATCCCATGCTTGGGAGGCTGAGGTGAGTGGATTGCCTGAGCCCACAGGTTCAAGACCCGCCTGGGCAACTTGGCGAGACCTCGTCTCTACAATAAACCAAAAAA